>OX359250.1:33408282-33505782 GCA_947179485.1 Allacma fusca
GAGGGCTAATGTATTTGAAGGGGAAGTGGAGGGCTAATGTATTTGAAGGGGAAGTGGAGGGCTAATGTATTTGAAGGGGAAGTGGAGGGCTAATGTATTTGAAGGGGAAGTACTTATATACCTCATAGGGCAACACTCAATAGTCCAGTTTATGCGTATATGTACAAATGGTTAAATATGGAGTGAATATATCGTATCGACAACATAAATACAGATGCGCCATGATGGAGGGATTACTTTTTGGGGAATTTTGTTGAAGGATATATAAATGTTTACGTAAAAACTTGAATTTCATTGAAATAGCGAAAATCAAAATTTCATCGACTTTCAAAAACTCAAAATCCTTATGGGATTTAACATTAACTTTTTTTGAAAAGACAGGTGTATCGTTTTAAATTTTGAAACTTTGGTGACGTGTCCTAGGAGAACGGGGCAAAATGCACTCGAGTTACATGAGTTTTGAAACATACTAGGTGAGTACTAAAACATGCGCTATGCTTTGTTTGAATCGGCTTGTACCATCCCAAAACGTTACCTTGTCAGCACTAACTCCTCTCCTTAATAATCTCAATGAAAAAATCCCAGTATTTTGGGAAATCAAAAGTTATCAAATGAACTTCAGTGGTAATGTTGTATTATGTCCTGTAAATGTAATAGTGTTTCACTCATCCAAAATACCCCACAAAACATTCTGATTTCCCAATATCGCATTTCAGGCTTCACTCTTGTACTCACCCTATTAAGTACTTTCAAAGTACTATTCATTACATCTCATTAACTTCATCCGGAAAAAAGGTTTAGAAATTATAGCTGAAAAATGTCCAATATAATAACAACACTACAAATACACTATACAACCACAACCACAAACAAATTTTTCAACTTACTCTATAAAGTTACCATACATTAGTTTCCGAACTTGAGTTCCTAACTTCCTCACTAATATAACATCAGACTTAAAAAAATCCAGCGCACACTTGCAAAATCAACCTCTCATCCCCACCTCTTCCAGAGACTCCCTATCCCCCCAAAATCTGTACTTCACAGGATGCAGGTGACAGACATAATGTACATAATTGCTTATAGCTCATAGTCTCACAACAAACCAAACTACCACTTGGACTTGAACCACTAAAATACCCCCAGTACCTCACACTAATTCCTAATAACTACTTGACCCCAAAAAAATCAAGTAGAATCCCCGACCCTACAATTCATAAATTATTGCTTCAACTTCACTGTAACGCTTTTATGTTCAAATACACTACACCCGTTCCTACACAAGCTTCCTTAATAATTTAGAGTAACTAAAACGAGCAAAACTCTAATTTCTTACATACATAGATGCATATCTATCATACATAATACCCCTTACAAATTAACAATGTTAAACATAAAGCACGAGATAAAGCAAATTAAAAAATTAGAGTACCTCCATATATTTCCTCAAAAATGCAGAAATAAGTAGCAGGCCTAAAATAAGAAGATGCGGAAATAATTATTAAGAAGGCTAATTGGAAGGGGATCATTTCCTCATCCATATGAAATAAGTAATTATACAGTGAATAAACATCATAGGCAGGTATTTTGGGGCACTGTGCAACTTTTTATTGCAACCTCTGGACGTGCCTGTCTTCTATTCTTCCTATCCTACTCGTACTGTTTGTTACCCACAGCACCAGCCCTACCAGCTTCCAAAAATATATTCATTTTGTACATATGGATATGAATTAGCCCTGGAATATTAAGAGTACTTGGAGCGTCATCTCACGAAGTCATCCCGAACTAAGAGGGACTCATAGACGTGGAAGATGCAGTTGGAGACTGTGACTGTACAGTCCACATTTCCACACCGTCTATTTACAAGCACTGTCAAAAAGGTAATAAAGTCCATAGAGTAAGTATATAGCAACATAGAAACGGCAGCCGGTATGATATTGCAATGCAGAGGTTTTGACGGTAAGCAGTGGTAGTGCGTGTGTGTGTTGTAGGTCTGAGCAGAGTGCATTCGCGGATGTGGGATTGACACGTATGAATCAAGTGCATTCTGTGTTTTGGCCAATGCTTGACGGTCAGTCATAAAAATCTTGGAAGGTCTGGATAAATAACATCAAAATTTTGCTACAAATCTCCATTATTTTTGTACTCCTTTGAGTTCATCCTTGACACAAAAAATGGCAACTGTGGGAAGCGTGGTGCAGAAATTCCTGACTGAGTATGGAAATCAAACGCCCAAAAAATTGAAAATTGTGGACGCTTACTTAGTGTACATTCTGTTAACTGGAGTAGTCCAATTTGCGTATTGTTGCCTTGTCGGAACCTTCCCTTTCAATTCATTCCTGTCTGGATTCATTTCATCCGTGGGGTCATTTGTATTAGCCGGTGAGTGAGGAGTTGACATCAGAATTGTGGGATTTTTGTTTGAATGGGGCGCTTTTGTGGGAGTGTTGGATTAAGATTCTGGAATGGGATGATTTGAATTGATTGTCTTTTGATTTCGATAGTTTGCCTCAGAATTCAAGTAAATCCGGAGAACAAGAGCCTTTTCAGTGGGATTAGCCAAGAGAGAGCATTTGCGGATTTCATCTTCGCACATCTCCTGTTACATTTGGTGGTGATGAACTTCCTGGGTTGAGAAGGTCCCGAATCTGTTGAAAATGCCGGAAGGAAATCAAGACCATCTGTTGACATTATGTATTCAGTCATTTTATTCACATCCTTCAACATTTGTTATAATTATTTATTAGTTTCTGTACATGTTCCAGACGATGATTCGTTTCAAATAATTCGAATTAACTTGTTAAATCTCCATTTACAAATTTAATTACAATATATAGTCTATTAACAAAGGCTCTCAAATAATATTATTTCGTTCATTTCGCGAGTTGTCAGTCAACGCACACTTCAATGGGTGGGAGACTGAGCTTTTAGTCAGTCTAATTGACAGGTTACGGATTGACAGGGAGATTGGGGGTCTGTCACGGGTAATTCACAACGGCCATACTATACAAAATAAGTGCATCAGATGAGGCTCTGAGAAATTATGCTCATTTCTATATAACAAACATAAAATATTTATATTATAAGTGAGACTATGTAGAATCCAAAAAGCGTCAGTCACGTATGCGATCAGTGTCTGCATCCAATTCATGGCTGTCTTCATCATCACTATGGATAGGAGAGACACGAACATTCTGATACCACCGGTTGGTTAGGTCAGTCATTTGACTTTGGCAGTCCTTCAGCTCCTGGAATATCCAAAAATTGTTAAGTTTTTTCCTGCCTCGAAAGAAACTCAGCGGCAGCGTCTAAGTTGTTACATGTTGTATGATGCATTTATGCAAAAGAATGAAAGGATGTACCTGCTGAGTGAACCGGCGGGTGAAAAACGGGCGGAAATATTTCATATCTACTTTCACAAAGCCATTTTGTTTTGCAAGACCATAATCGAATTCTTCTTCTGTAAGCTCGGACAGATGTTCCGAATCTATAGTTTGGCCCTGTGGAGAAACGTAGAATTATAGTTTTAACGTTAATTGTATTGAACGTTGAGAGTAAGATTAATTTAAAAGCTTACCATTTCCTTGGTCTTGCTGAGTGTTATTTCTTTGCTTCTCCTCCTGTAACGATTCCGCAATCTCATCCGTGAAGATCGGCGACTGTTTCCTTGAACGTACTGAATGAAAATGATCATAACTTGAATTTACGTTTCATTGCCAATAATGCATTTAATTACAGAGACACGTAAACGAGATTTTAATTTTGTAAATATATAAAAATATGAAATTATGCGTCGGTTTTCTATTGTGATAGTACTTACGCGGACAATTGGCATCGTGAGACCACCAAAGACTAGAGTTGTGAATAGAATTATAATTAACGTCGTGGTTATGATTACTTGACGCGTTTCCTTTTCGAATTCCAAATGCAAAGATAGAGCGTAAGCGATAGCACCGCGCAGACCACTGAACCACATAACGAACATCATTTTATTCGTAATTTGATGGGCACGAAACTTATTTACCAGGCTACCGAGTGGAAATATATTCAGAGCCCTTCCAGCAAGGCATAGAAATATGCTCCATATCACCAGTGAAATTTCGATGCGATGGTGGAAACTGAAGATAGCCAGGCCAAGGTAGGCGAAGACACAGGTTTCTTATAAACGTTTATAAAAAAAATTGAATACACACATGCCGCAATTACCGGGTCAGAGCAAAACTAAAACAAAATTGTAATTATGAATGAACAGCAGTATTATTCTACCTGCAATGAAGGCCAGTGTTCGCATGGTCTGTTGCATTGTTATTTGAGTAACCGGGGAGAGATTGAAATGTGTGTAGTGGGACATCACAATACCACAGAAGAGAATCGCCATGATTCCTGTTATAGTAATATAATTATGAGAATATTGGTTTATCTTTCACATGATCATTTCACATTCAATTATTATTATAGTTATTCACACCTGAAAGGTGCACTCCTTCGGCTAAGGTATACGGCCCGTAAGTAAATATCAACATCATTCCGAATTCTAAAGAAGGATTTTTCCTTAAATCAATATGCTTCAAAAGCAAGGCACTAGATAGTGCAAACAAAACCCCGATTCCCGCGGAGGCAAAAAACATTAAGCAGAAATTGTTGATTCCTTGCAACACTGTACTAGAAGATTCTGAGTCTTTATGATTATTCAACTGCAGCACCGTCCTAGAAATGATGCATTAACTTATTAACACATAATTACTACGCAAACTTTAGACAGGCTATCAAACATAATAAACAAATAGATTCGTACGAGGTTAACACGATAGATACAGCATCATTGAGAATGCTCTCGCCAAAGACCAACATGTTCAGAACTGGGTCAACATCCAGAGCATTGAAAATGGCAAGGGTAGCCACAGGATCTACAGCAGAAATCAAAGATCCAAAAGCAAAACTCTCTACGAAGTCCAGCTTGTACACTATGTCAGCCTACAAAGTGAGGTTTAACAAAATTAGAAAGCCGAGAAGAATGGCAGATTGTCATGACTAATAAAAAATTCATAAATCAGTAAATCATACCAAGCCGAGCAAGTACACCCCGCCGCCAATTACTAAAGCATTTATGAAGGTTCCAAAGATTGCAAACACACATATGGAGCCAATGTTCTGGAAAAAATTACCCTGTAACCAAACAAATAAAATTCAATAACAAAATTCAACAAGCCCACTCAACAGCTACCAGCATCCTTTGCTAATAGGTAAACATCACCTTATGTAAATTATAACCAGATTCAAATATAATCGGAGGAAGTAACACAAGAAAGAACGCCGTTGGAGACAAGGCCTCTTCTTTCTAAAAAAAACAATCAAGCCCAAGCGTTAAAATCCAAACTCCTCACTTTTCACCTCAGCATCCCAAACACTAAACATTTTCAACTCACCTGCCAATTTCCAAAGTAAGAATTTGACATCAGCTTCAAGAACAGTCCAATTAAAGCACCTACACCATCCAAAAATTCATTAGAACCAATAACAGGAACATCCTTCTCCAAAAATATCCCCGTTAAATCTGCACACTAACTCACCAAGAAATATAACCACGATACTTTCAGGTAAATACTGGATCTCTGTCTGGATCATCACATGAATGAAGAGGATGCACAAACCTACAAAACCACAAATCATATTACTCTCTTTACAAAACTTTAATTTTTTAAAATAACTATAATTAATCCTTGAATCAATCCTATCATACCTAGAACACACAGTACAAAGAATATAGCCATAGAACTATGATGCTCTTCCTCCGCGGCCCCCTTCGCGGGTAATACACCCAGGTCACTTGGTGGAGTGGTGCTGGTTCCATTACTGAGTTTCCCTTTCGTCGGAGTTGGACTTCCACTAAGGACAAATAAAAACTCAATCAGTATCATTACCAATCCAAAAATTCAAAACATTCTCACATCACACATTTAACAAATTAATGTGATACAAAACTAAATATAAATGTATGAAACAAACTAAATAACCCTTTAATTTTTAACAAATATTACTATTCCCCTTAAATAATGAGGCAAATAAATAATGAGATAACAAGGATGACAAATAAACCTGACGTGTCCATTTTATATCCACCTAAATTACAAGACACAGGATTATGGGAAATCTTTCTAAAATAATTACCTCGACAATGATGACACTGTAGAAGATGAAATCAAGGGTTCTTTGCTCCCGGCTTTCGCACTACTTAATTTGCTGTCAGTCGTCGAATTATGAGTCGTGACATGACCACAAATTAAAATTAAAATTGTTAAAACTGGAACAACTTTCCCAAATTCCATATTCACATTTTCGTTCGACTTTCCCGGCTGTCTGATTACTTCATGAGGTTCACCTTATTTACTTATTACTCCCGGACTCAACTGCTGTGCAATCGTTTTGTGTACGAAGTCTAAGCCTCCCATTTAAAACCATGGTGTACATACATAAGTACTTACTTACCTCTGCGTATCCTATTGTATTGCTATTGCTGTATAGACCCAAGGCACAATACACACACACACACACACACAGGATGAAGTTCCAACGAAAATGCATTACTCTGTCGAAGCCAAATTGTGCCAAAAGTCCACGTGATGACGAAGGGCGAAGAAACATCGGCCAGGGAAAAGTATTCAAAGATTCGGCCACAGGTTCTAGAAATAATACAGTCAACTATTTTTATAAGGCATACTGAAAAAAGCAGGTTCTCTCAAGGGACAAAAACTATTTCACAGTCCCCCATTTGACCCCAGGAAGTTGAATTGTAAGAGATTTGACATAATAACATTTTTATAATTTTAATTTAGGAGCCCTTACACTAGCAGTTGACTGTATATTGTGTATAAGAAATGAGGTCCTTACCCGGGAATTAGCATTGGACACCATGGCTTCTTAAAACTGTGTTGGTAACGAGAAAGCCGATAGGAGTTGACTGCAGATAAAAATTACCCGACTGACAGTCCGGGGTGCCAAGTGCCAACGGTCAAGGGAGATTTCGAAAGGCAGAGGGCACCACAGTCTACGCTGCATTTTTAACATTCCGGGTTGGAATTCCCAATTGGCATTAATGCATAATTATAGGGTGTATAGTTAATTATTTTATTTATTTCTAAAATTTGAGGCTGTGAAATCATGCCCGGGTATAGAGAGATATGGTGTGTTAAAAGATCATCATTTTATGAAGACTTTTTATATGAACACAGAGAAATTGCTATCGGTACGAGGAAAGCCTTTGAAACGGATGGAAAGCTTGGAACAAACATTATTATTGACAGAATTATATGTTAGTATTGCAGAGACCGGGACTACTGGTTAGAGCTGAGAAAAATTTAGGTGAATAAAATTAAAGTAATTTTATTATTTTTATGTTGTAGGCAATTTCAGACAGGGGAACTGAGATTTTGCGAAAACATTACAGGAGCGTAATTATTATTGTGCCTCCTCAGGTTTGGGTTTAAGCTTCGTCGTTTCTTTCTTACTAATAGTATTAATTCCATGCAATGGCTACCATTGTATTGTCAAATTAGCAAGACCCACTTTATGTAGACAAATGTGTCATACATTGGAGCACTAAGTATAGCTATGTCGGCCTAACATTTATAACGTTATTCAAGTGACACGCAGAATGGGCAGTCCATGGTGTAGAACCCAAATGGCATGCCCCAGCACGTACGAACTACCTTCAGTCACAGTCACAACAATGGATTTTTGGATATGTGGAAAAAAATGAAAACAACAAATTTTTGTAGTTTAGTGAACAGCATTATCTAGCAGGGATTCGCCAGTGCCTTCGCAGGGGACTGCAGTAACTTCAACTTGTTTCCAATAGTTTTCTCCAAATCAAAAATTCAGAGAGAAATTCCAATGCAACTCTCTGTTTTGTTGGCCACAAATGATCTATTTGTATTACCGAACCACTTGACACGACAGCAGCACTGAGAATGCAGCACACGCGCATTCCGCATTACAAAACCGCCAAAGGGAACCATACATCCAGAATTGACACTGGAATAGTCCCTAAACGGCAGACAAGTAAAAAAAATAAAAGACATGCTACGGCCAGTAACAGTACTACAACAAAGTCAGGCCAGTCAGCAGGATCTGCTTCATTAACTTCATCCCCTGCAACGACCCCTACTGGCTCCGCTGGTGTCAACAACTCCAACTCTCCAGCCAAACCAAGTCAAGGAGTGCGGCCAAATCAGGGAGTGCGACAAAATCAGGGAGTGCGACAGAATCAGGGAGTGAGACAGAATCAGGGAGGGCAACCAGGTCAGGGAGTGCGACCGAATCAGGGAGTGCGACCGAATCAGGGAGTGCGACAGAATCAGGGAGGGCAATCAGGTCAGGGAGTGCGACCGAATCAGGGAGTGCAACCAGGTCTGGGAGTGCAACCAGGTCAAGGAATGCAACCAGGTCTGGGAGTGCAACCAAGTCAGGGAGTGCAACCAGGTCAAGGAATGCAACCAGATCTGGGAGTGCAACCAGGTCAAGGAATGCAACCAAGTCAGGGAGTGCAACCAGGTCAGGGAGTGCGACCAGGTAGCAGGGGTGGTACAAGAGTTACCATTGCTTCAACGTCGACAGCCGCGTCCTCTGTATCATCTCACAAAAGTAATTCGCAGGGACCGCCAATTTTTCCCAAGCTTTCTACGCAGCCACATTGTGAGTGAGGAGGATTCAGTTTAAGTAATCAATTTTCTTTGTGACAGGAGTGAATATTGGGAAAAAGAAAAAGTCTTCTTTACGAGGTCCAAGGAAAAAAGGGCCGCCCCTTGGGAGATCAGATCTGGAAGGTATTGATGAACTGGATTTAATTGCTCCTGCCAAGGATGACGGTTTCGGTCTAAAAAATGAGATGGATTTACTGAAAGAGGCCAAGAGGTTGTGGCTCGAATTCTCGGTCGAAAGTAGGTTCCTACATGTTTTAGCACCATGAGAATCCCAAAATGTTATGTGTATTATTTCTGAAGTACTTTCTGTAAAAATACTAATATCTTCCCACATCTTCCAACTTTCACAGCGGAAGAAGGTTCAAAAGTCAAAGATTTTCAATATGGAGTTTTCAATGCAAAACATAGTAAAATTATAGTAGCTACTCCCGTAGATGTACTTGGTGAAACTAAGAATCCTAAGAGGCCCCAGTATTTTAATGTAACGACGGTTCATGGAGAACATGTCTGTGAAATTCGCTACTCCACTGGTTCATTTTGCAAGCAAAATATTGTGAGTGACTCAGAATCAGTGTTGAGATATGAACACAATTAGAAATTATTAAGCCCTTGTAGGATCTAATATGAGTTTTAGAAAATTCAAGTGAAAATGAAAGATGAGAACATTGGATCCGTCATGCAGGAGTCGAACTCTTTAGTTGTATTCGAACAGACTGGACAGGAAATTATGCGATTTACTGGAGTTCCTCGAGTTAGTATATGCAATAGACGGGGCCCAGATGCTTTCAACTGCGAGGTGTATCTCTCCGAAAGAAGTTACCACCATTCGGTGGGCGTCTTCGGGAAGAATAGTGCGAAACCAGAGCAAGTTATGCTTGGGGTTGCCTCAGGTTTTTATTTTATTGCATCCAAAGGGACGCAAGATCAATTTGATGTGTTCCACAAAGTGTTTATTCTGTCAGCTATGGTCACTCTCATGACTTTTTGTAAGTTTTTTGTCAAATATGATCTTCTGATATTGTATCAAACAAATATTTTATTTTATTCTCTCTCTCTCTCTCTTCGTCATTTACTCTTCATGAAATCTAATGTGATCATTTATATTTTTCCTTGCAGTTGCTCATTAGTCCTTCAAAACGTTAAATTAGTACTCAAGGCAAAGATGTGGATTGCTTACAATCACCAGATTACAATGGAAGATCTAGTTAATCTGCTGCAAGCTTTACCATCAACAATACAATAAAATATTGCATGGAGTTATTTGTTCATTTTCTCGATTCAGCTTCCGTAAAAAATTTTGATCTCGTTTTTTGTCGGCTCTCTATTTTTAAATGTTCTTAATAATTTGCATGTCCATGTTCGTTAGTTCTAAACTTCATACAACATTTATAACTCAAGTGTCCCAAGCCCCGAGACATTATTTCCCGGAAAACAAAATGATCCAGATTGGATTCGTCAAACTATATCATGCCACTTACAATAAATTGATTTCTTCGTGCCTTTAATCATTAAAGAAATATAATATGCACTAAATATGAATACATATGAAACCGCTAAATTTTTATTAGGGTCACACAAAACTAACTTTTTGAATACAGTGGAGATTATTATTTTTTTTTTCAGTCAGCATTGTTTGTATTTCATCATATACATATTATCTATAAAAAATGCTGGTTTTGGGTGTAATAATTTCCCAGTCTTGACCAAATATATGCAATGAAATGTACAAATATTACAAATAGGAGAACCAGGACCCTAAGCCCATTTTATTTTCGGAGATGGCGCACATAATTACTTGAATCAAATGTATTTAAAAACAGAATGAAAACCTGTGATCTATCATGTTGTTACTTATCCGTGTGTGTGTAACAAACAGTTAAGGGCTGCATAACGTACTCTGAATTCCTGAGATTCAGTACCAGTAATGTAAAAGTATTTTAGCGTAGACAATAATTTTTTAAAAATATTTCTTATAATTGCAACTGTAGCTAGCTGGATTATTATTTGTAATTAATCTGCATTAATTAATTTGTGGATATCTAACGTAAGCAGTTACAATCAACTGTCCTTACCACAACACCCCATGAGCCCGTCTATTGTATTGTAATGAATTTCTGTGTAATTTTAATGAAGGTGTCGAGCCTGTTTTTTTGAGAACGGCCACCCTTGATGGTCAGTATTCCAGAAAACACTTTGATATGTGTACACTATGAGATGCATACCGTAGAGAAAAAAATTTCCAAAAAAAATTTCCCCCAAAAACCGAATAGGAAGGTCAATAAACCAAAAAAAAACCCGAAATCTTAAATAATTTTTGTCAGCGTTACTATTTACAATATTGAAATTTTTACTAAAACCGACCTGGGGGAAGCCCCTTCAATTGGCATCGTAAATGGTAGCTACGTAGCTACCGCCTGGAAAAATCTGTTGAAAATGGAAGACATCTTGCAAAGTATTTGGATTTAAAGGCTGAAAATAATTTACATAAATAGAATATTTCGATCTGAAAAAGGAATTTAAAAATCTATTTTTGACGATTGAGTCCAAGTAAAGCAAGCTGTTTTATTCCCATCCGATAAAGTTTTAAAAAATAAAATCCCTGACGTTGCAAAAATCTGCCAACCTCTTATAAAAGCATCCTTATGAAAAATATGTAGATAACCCAACACAATAAATTTGTTTTGCATTCATCCGAACGCTAAACGAAGATACTTGAACCTGAATCAGTAATAGTTTAGTGTAATGTAAGTAAATAAATAATAAAAATAAAAATGTCTCCAGTGATTAAATCAACGAATGATTGCTCCCATTCTCGAAATGTGTGCTCGATTATGTGATCGATTATCCAGGATCATATCTTTTCCTGGATAATCGAAATAAACAGATATAAAACAAATACGCCACGATTCTATCTACACTGTGCTTTCATTTGTGTCCATCATATTCCTCTTGCTCCTCCTCCAATAATAAGTGATTCTGCAATCCCACGCCAAAAGTAGGAGAAAGCAGTTTGGGATTTAATGCAAGCCTGACACCTTGTGAAATTCCGGGGATTAAGTAATTACTCAATGGCCAATACCAGGAATGCAATTTTCGAGCAACTCATAAATGCTTATTTAGATCTGGATTAAGAAAGCATGGGCAAAAAGCATGGCAATAAGAATAAACTTCCAAGGTATAAAAAACCGAAGATTCATTCACAAGTGGCCAGAACCGATAGTGGAATCGTCCCCGATAGGAGAGGAGCAAAGAGTAGAGAGTGGAGCAGAAGAGCAAGCTCAGCCAGGTACCACAAGAAAAGGAATCGGGACTTTGACTTTGATGACGCTAGCAGTGGTGACGCAGATGATGAAGATGATAATGATTCATATGAAGAACCCCCGCCTCCTCCTCCTCCACCTCCTCCGCGTGGTAATCGCCAATATAATTATTTTTACTATTTGTTTTATTCCCCCCCCCACCTCCCCCAAATCCTAGTACTAATTATGCCAAAAAATACATAAACATTAGACCTTACTCTTAATTAAAATTTTAATTTTCTCAGAGCCGAAACCGAAGAAGGAAAAGCCGCCACCGGAAAAGGTTAAGCCGCCGAAACCGAAACCAAAGCCTGCGAAAGTTCAAAGGAGCGATGACAGTGACGATGATTCCGATCCACCACAAGAAAAATATGTCCCAGTGGCGAAAGAGTCGATATCCCAACCTCAACCAAAGAAAGGAAAATTGGGGAAGCTTCCAGGCCAAGGGAAATTGGACTTAAAAGAATTAACGGATGCCACTAAACTCTGGTTGGACTATTCCAGGAATAATTTTGGAAGTAAGGAATTTTTATTTGCTGAAGGATCGATGCGGATGATGTTTCCATATTTTACAAATTTACATAATAATTCTGTAAAACCAAGAGGCAACGGAGATATTTAACGGTGTACTTAATAACTCATATATGCAGTTATGTTTTGCCAGTGTTTTCGAAGACGGCATACGAGTATAATATTTTCGCTGCCAAACACCAGAGACTATTGACAGCTGTTCCAGGAGGAGGAACTTCAGAAAATATTCGGGATTCAGAAAAACCCAAATCCTTTGCCATAAATACACCCCATGGAGCTGAGGTTTGCAAACTTCATTTTACAACCGGCAATTGCTTCAAACGTGTCATGGTAACTCAATCTAGGATTCTTTTTAATTACGGCGTGAGCTGATTAAAAGATAATGCAATGCATTTTTATTAGGATGTAATTATCACGTAGTTTGTTTTTCATAGTCAATAGATGTCAGCATTGACAGAGAGGTTATAGGTGGCGTAAGACAAGAAAAAAATAAGTTCCTGGTTACTGAGCAAAGAGGAAATCTACTTTTTGAAGTCCGCGGAATTCCCACCCTTGGAGTCTGTAATCAAATGGGACCGGATCGTTTTAACTCAGATATTTATTTCCCCGGTGAGAGCCAGATAGCAGGTGCAATCGGGAGGAACGGGAGCCTAATGTCTGACGTAATTGTTGGTGAACCCTCGGGATTTTATTTTCTTGCTCGGAAATCCGACTCAATTGAATTTGATGTATTGCATAAAGTCCTGATTTTATCCATTTTGATCACTCTCATGACTCAGTGTAAGTCTTCTTCCTCTACCAGGGAAATACTACATTAATTACCTCTGGTCATAAAACATAATTTATAGTCTTTAGCCCTCACAATATTATGTCAGCATGGATATTATTACGCTTACAATTTCTTAATATTATTTCCCAATGGTATATTTTAATTCGCAAGATATTTGTCTGCAATATTTTTTTTACAGACGCTGATTAAAATGTTTCGTCCTGGCCTTCTCGGGGTTTTCTGTGATCATACACTAGTCCTTTGCTTCCGTTATCATGTGCACAAACATGGGGGTTAATTTTTTCAACTATTTACATAAATATTCAATTAGTCAACTGGGAGATAGAAATAAGGTTTTGATTGTTGTCCATTGTCCGTTCAAGTTCTGAATGGCTCAAAGTATAATATTTAATTAAACGCTGTTCCTATCCAATTGTTAATCTAATGCTGTTCTATTACTTTTTATTCCCTCATACTAAATAATATTCACTATCCCATCCCGACGTCTGCTTCCACAGATCCATCGAATCCTACGAATATTCTCAGAATTTTCCTATGACACGCATTCAGCCTTATTTATGTGCCATACATGTTTTACAAGCATCGTCCACAACTCTTTATCAACTCACCCCCAAAATATTACCAAATTATTTACTTTTAAGTACTTGAACCCCAGGAATTTGTCCTCTGTTTCACAAACTCTTATCAAATACCAGAAATACAATTTAATTCTTACCATTTAATTGCGTTATATGGCCAGTAAAGTATGTGTGAGTCATTTAATTGAATTTTTATCTACTAAATAAATTCCACACTGCTATAATTGATATGCAATTATGTCTGCAAATCTTGAAGTCTTTTTAGAAACAAAAATGAAGAATACTTTTAAAAAAATCCGATTTTAACATATGCACGTACTAAAAACTGTACTAGAAATCGTACTAGAAATTGTACCAAAAATTGTACTAGAAATTGCGAAAATTGTACCACAAATTATACTAAAAATAGTACTAAAAATAGTACTAAAAATAGTACTAAAAATTGTACCAAAAATTGTACCAAAAATTGTACCAAAATTTATACTCAAAATTGTACCAAAAATTGTACCAAAATTTATACTCAAAATTGTACCAAAAATTGTACCAAACATTGTACTAAAAATTGTACCAAACATTGTACTAAAAATTGCACCAAACATTGTACTAAAAATTGTACCAAAAATTGTACCAAAAATTGTACTAAAAATTGTACTAAAAATTGTACCAAAAATTGTACTAAATATTTACCGGAATGACAAAATTTTGATCAGCCCATATTTGCGGCACTGCCAATTAAACTTCCGTCCATATTGCCTACAATGGGTTTCGGCTAACTTGTACTTTGGGGAGCTTAAAGAAATACATTGTCCCTACGTGAGTACCCCAAAAAACATCCAAGACTCAACATATTAAATAAAAACCATTTGAGGCTCCATGCTTACAAACAGGCCTTTCCCAGCTCATTGAAGAACTAGGCCCAGAGAAACCATCCTTACAGGAGTTCATTCATAAGAGGTTTCATACACGCTAGCTCTGCTACTCAGTTGTAAATGTAGACTTGCCGATATACATGGTTCATATACGGCCGATTTTTCTACAGGTTTTTTTAAGGCAGTGAATGAGTGAGCTATTCCTTTGGGAATCCTTTGCTTATACATATACACGACTTCCCGAGTCCTCTTATTAGTTAGAGCTATATAAACATTGTATATAATTAGTAATTACTAACAATTATTATACTTAGCAGTGCCGTAACCCATTTTATTTTTATATTGCTCAAGCATCTGCTTTGAAGCCAATAAACGGGAAATGTTGCCACAAATTAGATTTCAACTAAATCCATAAGTAAGTAAGCTTTTGGCGTAACTTTTTTTGCTTCCAACCCGTGCTTTTTTCCCCCACAACATGTAGTAATATGTAAACATGGAGAGAGAGACATCCTTACATAATCAAACCGCTGAATACATTGAAATAGATTAGAGTATTTAGGTGGAATTAATTAAATGGAACTTGTCACTACTAACCTATAGCTTGTCACTGGTTCAACTTGTTTTGTTGTGAGTCTGAGAGGATGTGAAGGAACGTGGTTATGTGTGTGGATCACATATATAAATAAAGGTGCTATTTTGTTAACAAAAGTATAAGGGAAAGGTGCGAATTAGTGTACGATATTACTCGGCTTCAAAAAAGGATTTCATCATCTGATGTAAGTATTCGGAGAAGGAAAAGTTTTGGAATTCGTTGTTAATCAATATTGCTGGATTGCTTGTATGATCGTACTATATTTGATCGAATTTGACCCATGTGATTAATTTAATTATTATATTACTACTGTTTTAGTTTCTGTTGAACTTCCCTGGAGGATTCTTGAAAATTGATTTGAAATTTTTAAATTGTTCAGAGGTTACGAAATCTGGGTGGGAAATATCTTCGGATTGAAGACTACTAAGATTGTACCAAAATTCTGTCCGCCAGTATGAAAGACGTTGACCAACTTCGGTGATGGTGCTTGTGTGAGACATAATTTTGATTGAAGTTACGGGTTGAAGACGTTGACAAACTGGAGGAAGAATGAATGACACTGGAGCTAAGAAAGTGGTGAAGGATAATCTGGACGTGGCTGTTGTTCAGTGTTCAAATGCATTAGAAAGTATTCAGGTAATTTTTTGAATGGTTCAATTTGAATGGAATGAAAACCATTGGGTTGTTGGAGGATACTAATTGGGGATGGAATTTTGGAATGTTGATTGGGCTTGTATTGTTGATTTGGGTTTTTTGATTGTTTTATGTGTGTAGGCATGGTCGCAACTCATGTTCCAGTCATTACAAAATAAACTTAACTCGTTGTACGATGCTGGGGTTGTGGGGATTGAAAACCTTGACTTGAATGGAAAATTGGGTCATGTTTGGCTCCGCGTGGGGGATAGCTGCCATGAAGCCATTGAACTCCTTCGATCCCAAGGCATACACGTGAAACTAGTATCTTATGTTTCGAACATTCGGTCATTTATACGACATGAAGGTCTTTTCCCAATAGAACTAGAAATGCTTGCTTGTATCAATGGGGATTTACAATGTATCTGATGGGAGTGTCGGATTGTTTGTTGTTTCAAGTTTTCAATTAATCCTTGATCTGGACTGTGTAATTATTATTTAAGTATTACTTGTGATATTTAATTCCCATTTGATGGAAAGGAATCTCCCAAGTGCGGAATGCGTGTGGTATTTGTAGCCACGCATAAGGGACATAATCAGATATTTTGGAAGTACCTAGCAGGTGAATAGGGGGAAGGCGTTTACGATAAATAAAGGGTTGTTTTTGAATGGATGAATAATGATTTATTTGGGTGCAGTGTCGACGCAAGCAATATACTTTGGAGTGGCTGGTCTGGTTACGGGTAGTGTGATCGGGCTATGCATAGGGTATTCGGTGAAGAAAAATTCTAGTCAAGCATTTTCAACCTCTTTTTCTAATTCACTTATGCGAGCCATCCTTACCACCAATACAAACAGACGAATAGATGTAAGTTTTAGTCTAAAGTAAATATGGGGGCTATTTTTAAGCATGGTGTGTGAGCCCTCAATACTGAATAATATGGTATTTAGTTGAAACGTTTAATTAAAATGTGTTTTTTTGCCAATTTCAGGGAATAACAACAGCAACTACAACTATTCCTAATCTGTTGCATCCAGATAATGTTCTTATACATGTCAAAGCCATGTCAGTAGACAACATAGATGTTAAGATTGCTTCGGGTTACAAGAACGTTTATCGATATCAACTTGGGTTGTCTTCAGTAAGTCATCCACCCAACAAATATAGGGATCAAATCATGTAGTACAAACCACATTAGTCTCATGTAATCGGTACAGAATAATGTACTTAGGTTAGACGAATACTGACAAAAATCTGAAAAAAACTAAATTTTTAAGTGAACATTCTTTCTTAATTAACAGGCTCGTGCACCATTTGTACTGGGAAGAGAGTGCTCAGGAATAATCGTTGATATAGGTCACCAAGTTTATAATTTCGAAATTAACGATCGCGTGTGGGTTTGTCTCCCGATTTGGGCGTCTCGGGGTGTCATGTCGGAATACATAGTAGTCCCTGAAAAATATGTAGGACAGAAACCCAAAAATATTTCGTTTGAAGGGGCAGCCACTATTCCTTATGCAGCCTTGATGCTGTGGAGAAAGGTTATACAAGAGGCTCACTTGGATTCCAACAATACGAAAAATAAACGGTATTGTTCTTTTGCGGTGCTAATTTTTAGCTCCAATATACTTTATTTCGTGCTTGGTCTTTAGTGTGAATATTATTTAAATTGCAGAATTTTAATACATTTGGGTTCCGTAAGCAAGAACGACGGAGTGGGACTTCTTGCTACCCAAGTGTTAAAATCATGGGGTGCTCGAGTAACAATATCTACAACTGAACATGTTGAAGATAATTTTCCTACAGGATATGGGGTAGCTCAATTGACTTTCCTGCATTCTTTGAAGTCACTTGGAGCTGAAAGTCATCTTATACTTCCAAACGATAAAAGTCTTTTACCGAATGTAGCGCAGAGGTAAATTAGTATATATTTTGTCGTTAAATGTAAATATTTTCTCAAACAGTACATATAATCATTGATTGTTCCATTATGTTCAATTATCAGAATATTCGACGTTGTCATTAATACCGACTGTGGGGATATAACTCCTCATTTGGAATGCTTTTGTAAAGATCCATCGAAAGCTCAAGTATTAGAAACATTTCCTCCTGAATTTACCAACACTCCTGCTACTATATTTCACTCTCTAATGGGTTTACTATTTACTAAGCAGGTAAATTTTTTGTGGTTCATTTTTTTGTAATGATATACATGCCCTGAATTTCCAGAGAGCAAGCGTAATTAAAAATTTTAATTTGTGAAATTGTAGAAACCTGATGAAGAATCGTCCCATTACATTTTAGATGAATGTCGTAGACTAATTGAATCTGGACTAGTTGCGCCTGTGGTGGCCAAATCGTTTTTGGTAACACAGTATGACCAAGCCTTCAGACATGTAGTCAATGACTCTACTTCTGCTTTGGCACACGTGGGCAAGAATGTAATTGTTTTCAAACCTTCTTAGAAGTTGAAACCAGCTGTGAAGTAAAAATTAGGGCGTGCCATATGCGGGAACAAAAGTCATCACTGTCTTTTATTCAGTACAACTAATACGTCAACTCTGTAGAAACACTAATGGTATCAGTTCGAGATGCTAGATCCACAGGTTTTTGCTGCCATTTTTTATGTAGAATGCATTGAGTGCAATACGTGAAACAAAGGTTTAGAAGTTTGTAGTAATAGGTAATTTATTTGGAACCTCTTCTTGCTGCTTATTTCACGCACACTGGAGCAGATGTGCGTAAAAATGTGAAATTGGTTTTTTAAGCTCCGTAAACATTAGTATTTACAGTAGTTTTTCAAATTGTGGTTCATTTACTAAATGAGTTAGTAGTGTTCAGTTTTGGAATTAAAAACAACCAAATTTTTAACCGTCGAAATAACCTACTATCCCGCTTTTTACTTTCGGATAGTTCATATGCAAAGTACATACGTAGTACATTAGTACACTAAACACTAGGTACTGGAAAAAAGGAACTAGATGTCAATATTTTGCAAAATTGTTTACCTGAAATAACGAAGGATTCAAAAAATGAGACAGATAAAGCTATATGAACTGGTTCACAGCCAACATATAAGTAAACTTCTTTATTTTCATTCAAATGTTTACAAACCAAAAATTCAGCCAAGACCAAAGGAGCCTGGTAGAAATTTCCAATTGATTTTTGCAAGGATCCGTATCAATGATGTAAAAGTGTGTACAGAATACACAATCCTAATGAAAATACCAGGTGAAAAATATTATAAGAAATAGTTACTTGTCTTCTGGTTCCGCTTCTTCCTCCTCTCCATCTTCAGCATTTTCGTTTTCATTCTCATCATTATATTCTTCATCCTCGTCATCGTCTGCAGCTACTTCGGCGTTCATTTTATCTAGATCGTCCAACCGTCTTTGTAGCTCATCGTCATCCAAAGCTGTAACTACCTTGGGCTAAAATGAAAATAAAAAACTAATTAAACAGTGTAAGTACTTGCATACATGACAGCGGAGAAAATTCATTCTCAAACAATAATACATGTAAATCATTTGCACAATCACCCAATTGCATTTTATAAATATGCCAACGAGTTAAAAGTTTGGTCACTACGGTTCTACGAGGACTCAATACCACAAGCACACTACAAAAATTCCTAGATGCAGTACGTACTTCCATAATGATGTTAAAACTTCCCCCGCTCTTTTTGATAGCCTCTTCAATTTGCTTAATAGCGCCTTGCAGAAGAGCGATTCCTTCTTGTTTTTCCGGTGTAGAAGTTGTCACAACTGCGCAAAAGTACAAAATACAATTTACCTGCTGGCCGTGATAAGTGAAATTCATCGCAGACATAGAAACCGCACAAAAGTAACATAACCAACCGTAAAGAGGTGGTGCAATAAGGTTGATCTTAACAGGCATTTGTTCAGTAGACAATGACATCCCAGCACGAAGGGCTTTCTTAACCGCCTCAATTCCTTCATAGGAATAACAAGACACTTCAATATCGGACCTGATTTTAACTGACTGCAGCATCAGCTTCTGGCGAATATTATTTAGTAAAACTGTTTTAGTGTCCTCGTCAAGTCCACACTCATCAAAAATAGATGGATCTCTGCAAAATACAGAAAATGTATTGAGAACATTCCAGTGCAACTGAAATTAAACCAGCACAAGACAATCATTTTAAAAAACTTACTGAACAGCCTGCTTGAATGCATCGTACGCGGAAGCTTTCTTTTTGTATTTCTCTTCAAAATGCCAGGCAGTTTTAACATAAAGTTCTTCAAGCTGAGCATCTGTTTCATAACCCAACAAGTCAGCCACGTGTCGGAGAATTGAATTGACAGCCTTTGCTTTGGAAAACTGTTCATTGCATTTTTCAACATCTTCTGCTGCTACACGTCTTTTGGATAAGTCAATGTAACCTAAATAATAGTTACAAATAGAATTTCACATACATCAACACATTCAATCAAACACATTCCTACCCCCTCAATCAATGCCATTTCCCCCTCACCTTTCTCTTTGTCAACTCGAATGACGACTACAGGTTCCGTTTTGCCTATCCGAATGAGCTTGTTCACACTTCTGATACGCCTTCGTGAAAGTTCCGAGAGGAGAATCATTCCTTCAATATTGTTATACTCTAGCAGGTGAACGTACGCTCCCATTTCCGCTATTCTCTTCACGTTCACCATCACTACTTCATCCACTTCTGGATACTTCTCCTTGTAAAAACGACAAAACAGCGGCATCCTGGAACTAAACAAAATCCAGCAAAAATCAAACACTTGTTAATAAAACAACCTCAAATAATTGTTATTCATCCCCCATCTTCAAACTCTCCCAAATTCTCTCTTCGAAACAAACAGTACCGTAACTTCTAACTAAACCACCTCATCCAGCTTCATCCAATACTCCAATAATTTACATCCCCATCAAATACAAAACACCCCTCAAATAACCCAACAAAATTAATAAAGACCCAAAATCTTCAAAACTTCCAAATAACAAACCAATGACTCCCCCGTCAAATTGAACTCAAACACAGCTCACTTGCTCAAGCTTCTCGAACTGTCTCACACCAACAACAAGATTAGACATCCACTACAAACCCTACAAAACCTAAGTAGTTGTTACTAGATATCATGCATGGGTCCCAGTCCACAGTAATTCCGCCAGCTAAATCTGACATTAAATTAAACACATTACATCAGCAGAGTCTCAGCACTAGGCCCGGCACACTGCAATGGATGAATAACTCATGACAGATATATATCACACACACATGCTCCATAACATACATACTCACGTACATACTCCGTTCAAACAATCTCACAATTCTTGATAAAAATAACTTAAGAAATACCATACCTCTGTAATTTCTACTTCAATCGGAATCTTCCAAATAGGACCGGTTTAGGACTCTAGAAGTTTTAATTTGAAGGGAACTTTTTACAATACCCTGTACACTCAATTTTAAATCTCCACTTACACCTCCGATGATCAGGCCTTGCATATGGCAATTTTCGGAATGTTGCCGGTCAACTGATGGCGTGCGATTCACTTTTCGAGTTCCGTTCTTACTCTGAATAAATACCAGCTTCAAAGCTTTATACACTTCTACTCCTCCAGTTGATATGTCTAGCGTTCAAGTATAGTTTAACTGACGAAGAGTATATATACGAAGGGCTCGTATGCATGTAACGAGAGGACATGCAGGGAAAGGTCTGGGTTGAATGTTCCGAATTTAAAGTCTGGCGCTTCTGGAGTCCGAATGCTGCCAATCCTCACAGTAGAGGCTCTCAGTATGTACATTCGCTTGAGGAACGTGCACCGGCTCCGGGAGCTCTTCAAATAGTAAGTTAAATGAGGAGCAGTGTCTGATCCAGACTTTTATTTTTTAAATATTTTTTCCATTTCTGGAATTACTTAACTTTTTTAACATTCGAGTGACTGTGCTGATTATTTAGTGTGTTTAATTAATATTCATATTTATTAATTAATATTTATTCATTTTATGGAAAGCGTAAGGATTGAAATATAATTCGGATAGAGTGCTATATGATGGGATAATTGTACGGTGGATAAAGTATTTTGATTCTGATCCTTTTTTTGCAGAGTTGAAGATGGGGACGTCCTGAAAATGAATGGATGAACGGGAAGAGCGGATTTGGTGTTCCGGGAAAATCAAAAGGACGAGGTTTCCGTGCATGTTTATTTTTTGTTTTTAAGACGTAAGTTGGTGAGTCGTTGGAGAAATAAAGTTTTATTTTGAAGTTTGTTAGTCCATTGATCCATTGGTTGGAGGATAAAATGAAGAGGGTTTTTTGAGGTTACAGTGTTTGGAACGCGTGTTGCCTGCCGGAGTGGTTGAAGATGAATTTTGAAGGTAAGCGATACTGGAGGAATTGGGAAGAATCGGGAAGTTTGGTGTTTACATAAGTGGGAGTGATTGTTTGGGGAGGTTTGTGGATGCTGGGTATGTAGTTAGGGAAGGTTTTGGTTAATGAGAGTAATAATATTGGAAGCTGACCCTGGTTGCGTTGCAGGATCATTGGGGAAAATGCCGAAACGGAGAAGACCGGTGGAGCCGAGCGTTGAAGCCTGCCAAGAAGATGCAGAACGTCAGTCTGTGAGGAGTTGTAGTCACGGGCTAAATTTAATTCATGAGTACGACGAAGACAGTGAGAATGAGCCCACCGACACTGCATGGTGTTTGGAAAGTGACGAGCAGGTGTACAATAAGTATGTTTGATTAAAGTAATGCATGTGTTTCTTTTGCAAAGTCATGTGTTGTTGTAGACTTTACGACATGACAGGAGGAATTTTTGGGGAGGAATCGGGCCTAAGACTTGTGGGATTTTTTTTTTCAGACCAAGTAAGGCGAAGCGTCTGGAGGTACCACCGGAAATAGCATTGATGTTCAATCAAGAGACCGATGACGATGGAAAGGTGGAGGAATCCAGTGAAAATCACGAGGGAAGAACCCGATCTTTTGCTCATGTCCGTGGGAATTGGGCCTCATTTGTTTATATTCCCTGTAAGGCAACGAAGATTTCTTGTGTGGCGGTACGCTGTTATGTGCTTGGCAAGTATCAAATAACAGTGAGTTTGATTTTTCAGTTTCGGGTAGTAGTGGAGACTTCGGGACGATCGTATTTATGCAAGATCTTGTAAAGTCAGTGGTAAATAGTAAGGAAGCCGGTTTCCATTTGAATACTGATATTCATATGTCACTTTCGAAAACTATCCCTTTTCGCCATCACTGGTTAGAGCCGTTTAAGGTGGAACTGAGAAAAAGACTGGTGAATGTTGAGAGGTTTGTTTCAAATCTGATTTTCAATAATATTTGTGACGTTGGCATGATCTTGGAGTATAAAGAATCCAAAGAATTCGTATGTGTCAATAAATACTCTTCATGTTCTAGCTTTTTTGTCGTTTTTGACGAGTTCGAAGTTTATGTGAATGACGAGAAGACTAGAACTTTTGTCGGGATGAAAATTCATACATCAAAAATACTTCGTGATCTTGTAAAGGACTGTGATGATTGTTTAAAAGAATATAATTTAGATCGCTATTATTCGGTATGACCATAATGATACTCATTTGTTTTTCATTTCGTACTCTGTTCAACTGTGACTAAAGTCCATATTCAATCTATTTGGTTTGGCTTGATTACAGGATCCATCATTTCACATCAGCCTTGCTTGGCTCCTGGGAAATCAATTTGTTAACGTGACAAAGCTGTTACCCAAACTCAATGAGAAATGGAAAACATCTTTACATAGTAATCTGTCTTTGTTAACCTGTAAAATTTCTGCTATCGAGTTTAAATATGGCGATAGAGTATCACAATTTAGACTGAATTGATCATGAAAACTATAATGAATTAATTTTATATTATAAAATTACGCTGAGTAAAGTGATTAATAATAAATTAATAAAGCCGAAAAGATAGAATTATTTATACAAACTGGTGTAAATATTTTTGTGGTTAAATAAGCGAGTGTTTAGGGTTAGGTTAGCCTGGTGTCCTGAGGACAATGTAAGATCCATGATCCATTTGAGTACAAAATTCAAGTAATTTATTTTCAAACTTTTATTTTTGAAAACATTTTTCACTGACAAATAATGCAATACAATATCCTAATCTAAGCTTTGTGTTGATGTACCCTGTCACGAACATATGCTCCTGACTCGGTCGAAAATGGGAACGGTACTAGTGAACCCGTGCTTATTTCCATGTAAACAATGATTCATTGAGAAAGTTGGTGCTTACTTTCACTTTATATTATATTAGAATACTGGAGAAAGTATTACGTATTTTTGGTACTATGTACAAACAATTCAAAGTACTCTCCCCCGTTGTGACTATTTAAGCAATCTACTTCATGAGTTCATGTTCAAATTATTGTCAGTTTTTATGAGAAACAAGCGACGATTTCATTTAGTAATTCATGTTATGAATTATGCGTGCAATTAAGTATTAAAATTTCCAGTTTTAATGCATTTGTGGCATGTCTGTCCTTCGTAGCATTCGAATAGACTCAGGCTGTGGGAAGGAATGCAACTTCCTTGCCCTTTGAAGCCTCAGCGTTAACCACTCATTGCTATGTGACTATTCATGCCCAGTCACTAGGCGTAGATTCATGTAAATATGTAATTTCTTAAAGCTCTGCTACGGCTTTGCATTAAGATATAATTGCAATTCAATATTCCATTATAATGACACACCATGTGATTAACTGTGGAATAGTTTATTATTAGGAATTGCAGTACATAGTTTCATAACGTAATGATGGGGAAGAAATGATTACTTGCTACTCCCAGAAAACCACAGTGGAAATGCAATCCGTACCTCTCATTTTCACTTAGACAGTTTCAGCATTGATATTCAAATGCAGCGTACTCCTACGAAGTGCATAATGGTACAAATCTATAGACTCACTGATAGCCAGCTTTTATCACTCCGTCTATCTCATGTCGCTTTAATGTAATTGTGAATTCATGAAATTAGCGACAATAGCAATTTTAGAAATTTGTTCAATGCAATGGTCAATATGACCCATATATAATCTCTCCAGTAAGCTGAGGTTCTCTACAATATTTTGCAACATAGGGAACGTGTACAAATTATGTCATCACTGTAGTCAGTGTATCCCAGCAGTAATGTGTGACATGGAATGACAGGGTGAGTGAGTCCAACCGTTAGGTATGACGAGTAAATATGTCATCACGGTTTTTACATAATAGTCAACCAGCTTCCACACCGTTAATGGAACAATATTTGACTGGATTTTACAATTTTCTCTGGATTTTTCCAAAAATCAAAGCATTCACGTAGATTTCCCATTGGTCGTATATAAACAGTGATAGTTCCTGCCTTTTTGACAGATCCATTAGAATAATTAAATAAAATAAATATACTTGACCATCCACCGTCGACCACCCAACCATTTACCACCTGTTTACCTCCCAAACATCAAATTCAAATCCTTAATTAATTTCAGCTTATAATAGTACTGTTATAAGTTAAGGAAGACATATTTAGCTAGACATGTGAGCTACAGACTTAAAGCGTTTACACTTATAGTTTCCATTGCGCTATTTACTGACTATACTACTTCTAGGTTTTTCATCTTTTGGTTAGGTTATATTTAATGCTTGACACGAAGTCTAACTCAGAATTACGGATTATACCCAAAACTTCTTAATGCCTATTGGGTGGTAGATACTTCGCTGGTAGATATTCAGGTGGTAGATGGGAAATGGGTGGCAATAACATATGTACCCCAATGTATCTTTTTTGGGTTGTAGAAGGATGGTAGGTCAAATCTGGCGCAAAAGTAAAATTCAGCTGTGGTCTGCTTTGTCTGATGGGTTGCGCAAAACGTATCTTCAATGTTATTGCTGGGCGCTGATTGATAGTACTTCCGACGAGCGCTCAATGCAATGATGTCATTAGCCGTGATGGGTCAGTCCAATGATAAAAATATGACATGCTGTGACAATAGAGTGTGGGTGTCAAACACAGGGTAAAATGCATGGTGTAATTTGTACACGTTCCCATAGTGTCTGGGCCGTGCATATCATCAGGCTTTATCCTCGTTGTCGTTGGCATTAATTCCTAACCTCACTGATGACCTTTGTTTTCTAATAATTCTTTGAGTATGTGCAAATATTTTGATTGATTTTTCCTGCGATGACCTTAATTTAACATCGTACGCGTGCATACACTGTGATACATATTAAGCTTTTGCCATGCACTTGCAGTCGCGTAGTCCAGCCCATGTTCTCCCTCGTGTGCAATTACATGCAGAAGGGAAACATGCAAAACTAAGTTAAAATTTAAATGGTACATAGAAATCTGCATGAACACAGACATCCGTGCATTTAGAGGAGTCGCTCGTCATAAAAATTAAACCTGTAAAATAAGTGTATGTGAACGCAGCGTGTGTTAAAAGCTGTTGCATTGAGGCAGACAGAAAGACGAGACGAGACGAGACTATAGATTCAAGTGTGTGTATAGTGGTGGATACTGTCTACGTCTACGTCTGCTCTCAGAACATACTCTGGGCTATGGACATCGGTTTGTCTCACCCATGGACGAAGGGACCATTCACAATTTATATTATGTGGCGGTGGATTTTTGGCAATGCTTTCTCGGTTTTTGAGTGTAGGAAAAAAAAACCCTGCCCCACTATCAAGTCATGCTGGGCTGAAGAGTATTACGTGGAAATGGAAATATGCATGCGTGGAATGTCGGGGTTATCTTCCGTTAAAAGATAGGAGGAAAAAGCGGACCAGGAATTGTGAATGGAGAAACTTAAGCTCTCCAAGACTGGGAGCTCATTTCATTGCAAATGCAATGAGTTGGACTAAAAGAGCACCAGTCGCTCAGTATTTCGGTCTTCGACCCAATAATAACATGTTGGAAGGGGAGATGGATATTTGGGTGTAAAATGCAGATTTTACCCGTAAAAGATAGCCTATATGCCAGGTTATCCACCGGTAACAAGTACTTACACGCCTTTTAGTTTTTTTTTCGTAGGAGCCATTCATCATTGGCCGTATGTCCCAAATGCACGTTCCATCAATAACACAAAATAGTCCTTGGTTCACATAAATTCTTGGGTTGCCGTCTCCCTCCTCGACTATGTTTACAACTGTATATAGAGAGAAAATGTCTAGCCATAGAATTTCCTTTGAGAAGCAGACAAATTGTAGACAAGCACCAGTCTGTGGAAATAGGATTTTTTAAATGCAGTAGTGTTATACAAAGGGGTTATGATATGATAAGAGATGCAGAATGCTGCGGAATCCTTTTCATAAATCATAAATATAGAAATGGCATTCTGGTTTCCTGTATGTACGGAAAAGAGAGAGAGAGAGAGAGAGAGAGAGAGCATATGAGGGAGAACCAAATTATGAAAAATAAATACTTCTAGGAATAGGTGGCCAAGTCATAAAAATACTTTTAATCAATGCATAACCCCAGACAAAAGGATAAGTCATGTATACATTGGAGTAAAGTGTAGCGGTGATTGTTTCGTGGAAACAAAATATCTCTCCCTGTGTACTTTACATAACTCTAACGACGCTAAAGTTTGACTCTGGTTTTGAAAAAACCTATGCCATTTATTATATTTTAATAATATGCGAATGTTGTGCGATTATTTGGTCGGCGGGAATGAGAGGCAAAAGCGGTCGATAGATAAGAAGATGACGGCAGGTTTGGTTCGTAAAAAAAATCAAAGACACGAAGGTAAATATAGAGTGTCTGTCGTCTGGGAAGTCTGGCTACGAGTGCGACGGTTTCTTCTAGCGAGACTAAGCAAGCACGTGTATGTGTGTACATTGTATCAATTTTACGTTTTTCTCCTGCTCCTGCTGCTGCTCCTGCTGCTGGTCCTGGTGCTCCAACTTTTCTGCATGCTTACATATGCTCACTCAAGTTTCTCTCTCCCTAATATATAAGATTTCGGGTTTGCGCTGATCTTTTTCTTTCGTTTTCGCCGGAACAAGTCCTCGGTAGCAGCCCTAGCCTTGTTTTACTCCCAGAATCCTATACACACACTGTAATTCTGGCATCGTGTGGTTTGGCATGACATGCGAAATATTTTTTGAAGGATTTTACTGTGAAAAATTTAGAAACCATTTCTACCGTCCCTGCATTGAAAAGAGCTTGAGGGCGACAAGAAGACCATTACGCACGGGAGTTTTTTTTTTTTTTGCATCCACAAGAGCGACGTGTTAATCGTTATCGGCGGCGACGCTATCAAAAACCCCAATATTTTACCGGCTCCGCGGCGCATACATGTTTCAGGCCTGTATAAAGTCGGGCTGAACTAGCTGACTCTGGATTGCACATGGAATTATTAAATGTAGCAAACGGTGGTGGAAGGGTTTTTATTCCATTATGTACATTTCTGTGCATTACACCAACTTTTCTCAAGTACCAGTGAAGAACATACAGGCTCTAGCATTCGTTCCGAATCCAAGTTAAAGTCGCAACTCCAAACTCAGACTAGTACTCCTTCGCTCCTTCCATACACACTCACACACATCAACTATACGAACTAACTTTAATCATACCTATAGGCACTAAATATTTTCTCTACATTTTAGCTGTAGACTCCTTCCCTCTGACTCTCTCTCTCTCTCTCTCTCTCTCTCTCTCTCTCTCTCTCTCTCTCTCTCTCTCCACTCTCTCAGCTTTTTAATGCATGAATATACTACTACTACTATTACTACTACTACTACACTACTGCACGATACCTAACACATATCCAACGGCAATGGAAGAGACGTTCCACCATATAGTAGTTGGTAAAACTGATTTTCTAGTGGGTTATGGTGGCCTTGTATACAGGAGAGAGCATGTCGAGTCGAGTGTCTTCGTTCGTATCATATATGGTGTCAATGTTAAATATTGTAAAGTTTAGTTTTAGAGCATCACATTATAGTAGTACACACTGTTTGACTGTATGTGTCTGTAGTCTGTGTCTGTGTGTGTAGTAGTAGTCTGTGTAGATTGTAGATTGTAGATTCGTTTCCACTCATATGGGCTCGAGAACTTACATATAATTGCCAGTATATATACACTAATATACACTAATATACAGACAGACTATATATATACACTGATATAGGCCGGAGGTAGTCTAGTAAGTCTAGGCCTTATAAATATATAAAGTCATGTACACGTACACAGTAAAAATCTATACTTTCACATTATATGCAACATGTAGGAAAAACCTCTTGCATATAATGTACTTGTGTGTGTGTGTGTGTGTGTGTGTGTGAGAAGAGCTGTGAGTGAGGCTACATGTATACAAAAACCATAGGTACTTATATGTGCAGTGCAAGCGTGCATTGCAAGCGGCATTGTACACGGATTACGTAAATGTTTGAGCTGGCTGGCTGGCTGGCTGGCTGGGATGGTTTCTTCTACATTTGACAACGTTCGTCTGGCTCTCTGGAATAGAGAGAGAGAGAGAGAGAGAGAGAGGAAGGGCATTAAAAGCTGGGGCCAGTGATGCACTCATGCACTATATAGTGTCTCATAAGTCTACGGTCTTGAGTCAAGTGAATGTGTGCAGAGCAAAGCATCATTGCAGACGGCGAACTTATATTTCGTTCGACTGACGGAAGAGACAGAATGTCTATGTCTGTCTGTTTCTGAAGGGGATTCTCCCGTATAGCTTCGAATATTTAAAACGTGCTCTGCTGGACTTTAATACGTTTTTTAAAAATCCAAAATACCGGTGAATATTCCATTTAAAAAATTGCTTAGTTTAATTTTTTTTTTTAAAAAGTACCATAATTTTTAAGAGGTTCCACGATATGTTTTTACTGGATAAAGCAAAAATATAAAGAATCTTAATTCATATCAGTTCTTCAATACTCATCGTTTCAAAAAAAGAGGACAAAGCCTCCAGACACACACACCAAACATGATAGTAAGTCCAAGCTAATGGTTTCTTCATAGCACTGTATGTATCTACTTATACTTACATAGTGTGTAGACTTCCAGACGATTTTTCTCCCTTGCCTACTGGCGGAATGTGATATTTTTCCCGTAGATTTTTTTTTTAAATAGTAGGACTTTTTGAAAAAGTTCCTATCTTTTTGATACAGGGATCATATAAATGATCAGTCTGGTACTCATTGTAGTTATGTAAGTGTAATAATTATCTCCGAGGTGTATAGGTTGGCATTCCCGAGCGAGTCTCGTTGTGTGTATGTATATGCTGTGAGGTTGTTGTGTTTTTGTAAATCTTGTTTTGCTTGGAGGACTATAATTGGATCGTATCCATTATTATGATTAGCTTCCAGCTTAGGATTAAATTACTTACGTCTCTTGGTTCTGTTCTGTTGACTGGATGTGCTTTTACTCGCACTTTCTCACACGGAGCGTTAAAGTAATTATATATGTCTGTCAGTCTGTCTGTCTGTCTACATTGAGGATGCAGCAGTCAACGTCTAGATGTATTGTGAATTGAGTATCTATCTATACATGCGTCCAATTGAGCAAGGCTCTCTGGGGCTGTGTGAAATCAAAAAAAAAAAAAAGAAAAAAAAAGTAGCACAGAAGCCTCTAAAATTTTTTCGACTTGAAAATGTCAAAATGGTTCGGCTTAGTCAAATCCGCTCGTCAAGTGATAAATATATATAACGTTCTTACTGGGGGGTTCGGAACCTGTTCCAAATATTTTCTCCCGGAATTCTCCCAAATAAGAGCAGGAATTAAATTATCCCATTTACCACACTAAATAAAAGTCAGACTGACAGTATAAATTGGTCATGTCTCTCGGAGGAGGACTAAAATCTTGGGACTTGACAAAAAGCATTATTATTCAAAATGAAATTGTAAAGGGAAGCTCCATCATCATTATAATTTAATAAAGTTCCCCCCGTTCAGTGACTACTGTATATGGTTGATTTGTAAGAAGTTGAAAGTCTGGAAATCCCGGGAAGGGACACACACACACACGGGTTATGCTCAAACTCGAAAAAGATTTTTTCCCCTCCTCAAGTCCTGAGTCCCGCATACAGTTACAGTGACTCCACGCTGAGCTCGGCATAATTTTAATTTTTTTTTCATGTAATATAATAATTATTATTATATGATTAAACGTACAATCCCATCTGTGGTTCGGTGATTTCGGAGAAGTTCAAGTTATTCAGGAAGTATTTAGTGGAGGAAGAGGCCTTTAAAAACGGAAGTTACAGTAGTAAACTAAAGAGTCTGTCCGTCCTTTCTCCCTCTCTCTCTACACACGCACACAGCCTCATGACAGACAGGTACAGACAGTATGTACGCACGTGTTGAGACTTGGTCAGGTCGACGACGACGAAGGTTGGGAAAAAATGGGATGTCTTGTACATTGCTGACTTGTTTCTGCTTAGTTGCAAAATTAGGATGGACTTGTTATGAACTTATGAAGTGACGTGCGGGTTAGAGCAACAATACAATTTGATTGAAAGTAAGCAATGAGTGAGACTAATTTGGTTGAGTCTATGATTAGTTTAGCGTTTCAAATAATCTCATGGAGAGTAAATAAAATTACGGGAGTAAAAATCGGGATTGTTGGAAAAAGACAGTAATTTAGTTCCTTGAACTTTTTCCTTTGATTCGGTCCTCTTTTCCTCTAATTGATACGGTGGAACTGCCTTAATTTTAAACTTTGATATCTTGGTAGTTAATGTTATGTTCTTCTCTCTCTGTGAGTGAGGGAGAGAGAGAGACAGAGAGACTTGGGATGTGTACATAAGGTTAGCATGAAAGCACGCTCGTTAGTCATTATAGGGAATTATCTAGCTATACAACAATTCCAGCACGCTACAGTCCATTAAATGCAGGCTGTCAGACTTGGATTTTGTGTCTTCTCTGCTTTTGCACATGTCATGCCTCTGAAAAGTTCCTCCTGATAAGCCGTCCGCCTCTATAGAGTCTGTTGTGTACATAGGAGAGGCTGTGCGTGTTACTTAACAAAGTATATGTAAAATAAAATAAGATTAAATTACTTGAAATCGAGATGCTGTATTATTTTTTCCGGCATTGAAGTTGAAGCCGAATGAAAGAAATTGCAACTTAGGATGTTTTAACCAGTGCTCTCAATTTTACTCATTACTCGAATTTTTCATAAAGTGAGTAAGTGAGTATTGTACTTACTCGTACTCACATCTGCGAGTATGAGTAAGTAATGAGTAAGTAATTTTAAAAAGGTTGATGTTTAAGTAAGTAAAGAGTAAGTACAAACACTCATTCCCCGGTGTAATGTAAGTAATGAGTAAGTAAGACGAACTGCAAAGTATCAACAAGTAAGTATTGAGTAAGTAAACTCTTCTTTACTGGAGTAACTACCATAGAAAAAATGTTCTCCGACAATATCCATGACTTATGTATGGTTTATGGAGGCAGATAACACAGGCCATAGGCAAACAATGCCTTTAAATACTTGCGACGATGCAAATCGTTAAACTTGAGTCTTTGACTACACTACCAAAGATGGCAGTGACGTGGATTATATTTAAAAATGAGTAAGTATTACTTGAGTACTATGCAGGCAAAAGTAAGTAAAGAGTAAGTAATATCAGCTTATTTTTGCGAATAAGTAAGTAAAGAGTAAGTATTACACTGCGACCCGAAATTTTGAGGGAGTAAAGAGTAAGTAAGATAGCCACCATGAAGCCCCTGAGTAAGTAAAAAGTAAGTACTGGACATCATGAGAGACAAAATTATGAGTAAAGAGTAAGTAAGGGTGTCTAACTGAGAGCACTGGTTTTAACTACAGACAAAATAATGGGACGATTATTGTCTATACCTGTTTGATAAGACTACGTGAGGGGTGCATCTCTCCTATATTATTTATTTTCCTTAGTTTTTTTTTTTCCATGCAACGCCATTTAATGTCAGTCGTATACATTCATCCCATTTCTTCACGTTTATGTCTTTTGGGCTTTTGAACTTGTAAAACTCGGAGATATCATTGTCAATCAGCACGCTTTGAATAAACATTTGACTTTATAGTTTCCCTACAGACTCCAACCCCGATGAGTCACAGTTTTGTCACAGAAACCCTCAGTATATATAATAGTAATATAAATATAATAATTGGTCTGTATGCATATCTCATATGAGATTCACTCCATAGTTGGGTATGTATATGCTGGGGATGGGAGCTAAGATTAACACCTTCGAGGTAGGCATGAGACATTCCAATCTGGTTCGGAGTTTGTTTGTAGCCGTCATCTTGAAACCATACAGTGCACTCTGGGTCGCATTTCTCTGTATATGTATATATTAAATCAACATTTCATCTTTACAGAGTCTCTGTCTTTCGATGCTCAGCCCTTATCAATAAATAAGGTGGTGCTTGTATGTATCTATGCCGTGCTGGAATTTGTTCATTTTGTTTTGTTTTATTTGCTCTTGTCTAAAAATTAGAGAAGTAGTAAATTCTGATTTTATTTTGGTCTGCCGAGACTTGTTTTATGACTGTTTTAGTCTGTTCTGGCGGGATTTGTTGTGTAACTTTTTTATTTTGTTCTGCTCAGAGATTTGTTATGTAATGTTTTATATCGTTCCGCGAGATTTGTTGTGTAACGTTTTAATTCGTTCTGCGAGATTTGTTTTGTAGCAGTTTTATTTTGTTCTGCGAGATTTGTTTTATTATTCCTTCATTATTTTGTTCTGTTTAAATTACTTTTACTTTTCATATTATTGCTGACGCATAGGAAATCCCTACTAGTGGTTGAGGGGAGGTTTTTTTTTGTTTTTTTCTCACCTTCTGATAGTTTGGTTCCTTCGGCGAAACAAAACTAAAACAAAATTAACCAACCAAATTGACCAGTAAAATAAAACAATATTCCAGCCCGGCTTGATCTATCTGTATTGTATGTAATTATGTATGTATGTCGTGCAGGACTCTCCAAATCTTTTATTCGTATTGTGTGATCTCCGTACCAAAAATATGATTGTCTTCAATTGAGCTGTTTGAGCATCCCAATCAAAACTGATTATGTACACGAATGTGATGGACCTCTCTGTCTCGGTCTACATCGTAGTGTATTGAACTGATCAATCGCACATTTTATGTCCTGGTTTCTAACGTTCTGACTGAATTTGATTGGATACTAAAATGATTATTGACATATTTTCTGTTTCGTAACACTTGCAATTTTTCAGTTTATAATTCCTGTGGTGCTTCATGTACGTACCCATATTTTTATGTGTATTGACTACTGTGCGGGATTGTAGTTCAATGTGCACGACATTAATAGAGGACTGACGGAACTATGAAGACTATTTGTAATTACAAATGATCGGGTAAGGGTAAAGGATAACATACACTTGTATATTTTTTAAATACTGGCATATATGTATGCTCTTGCAGTGCCTTGAATTACCCTCACGACATGCACTCACACAATCAGTGTAAAAGTTATATATGCATTAAAGCTCAGGGTGAATGATGATGAGGTAGGTGTCACAGAGCTCCGTGAGGAGAGTATTGTATCCGTGAGGAGAGTATCTGTATATGTTCTACATACAAGTTGATCGAATCATTGCATTTTGCATACCTACCACGACTTGGTTAGGTTTTGATGAATGCACATTAGTAATTCAGAAAAAAATCATTCAGTTGATTTTTCGTCCTTCCAGTAGTCTCACTTGGTATCATGGAAGAAAACTCTTCCTTTAGACACAGGATTAGCACAAATGAATTTCTTCTATCTGTATCAGGGCTCTGTGGTACATTGAAAAAAAAACATTGGGATCCCAGAAGCCTAATATCTACCTAACAGGCAGGAAACCCAGCTTGAAAAGCGTAAATTTACGTCCTTCCCTAGATTCCGTGTTTTTAATTGAAACAGTGAGCCGGCGCTATCATACTTAAATAGTGTATAATGTCTCGTTGGTTTTAGCAATTTTATAAAATATGAGGGCGTTTGTCAGTGGCAATTTTTCCCTTCTCTCAACTCCCCTGAATTATTCCTGGTACTGGTTTTGTTTGGCTCTATCCAAAATAAAAAGCTGCTCTTATTTTTTTTCCCATTTTAACATTTTATTCCAATTATTTATAATTTCCACCCATACTTGTCTACTTGATCGGCATTCGAATGATAGAGGGTTTTAACATGAGGGATTACTCCTAGTGTAGTAGTTTGAAAGCATAAATACGAAGGCAGAAATGCTTGTTCAAAGAGGGTGGCGTATCACCAGTTATAGTTTGTGTTGTGTAGTAGCCGAGACAGTAGACAGTAGACATAATAAAAATAATGAAAATGTCTATTTTCTTGATTGGAAATCGAAATTAACGGAACCCACGGAACCAAATTGCTACCTGCAGCCTCTGATTGAATTTAGACTGAAACCCATACTGTGCATTTATGTTCAAGGATAAGTGGAATTATCTCCGAAATGAATTTGAAAAATCTCTCTCCTGACTGAGAGAAAAGGCACAGCCCAGTCTGTTATCTGTGTATGTTCTTTTTCATGCAGAATTTAGAGGCTTTTGTGAGGGAAACGTTTCACTGGGAGAATTACAGTACACTCAATTCTATGAGTGCAAGGTCGTAGTAAATTATTATTCACTGGGTAGGTTTTTAGGCAAACTGGCATTCAAAAAACTATCATTTCGTATTTCTGAACCAATGTAAGCAAGGCATTTCCCACCATAAAAGCGGTACCATCTTTTATTTGCATTTGCACGTAGCTGGAGAAAAAAAAATGATTATTTGCATGGAAGCTATTTATTTTTTTGGTCCATACAAACTTATACATAAGTAGACCCCATTGATATAGATTACCTAAAGTAGCCTCATCGTTTTTTCCGTCAGAATTTATAGTGAGCTTATAATCACTAGTTATCAGTTTGTTCAGTTAAAAATTAATGATTCGACTTTATAAAATGATCTAAGGACTCAGCTATTTTAAAAGTGGCTGATTTAATGGGTTTTAAATCCAAGCTACTTTTACTCTTTTGGCCGGAATAACTGGTAACCAGGAATGAGGCTAGTTTCTAACGTAGGGAACATAATTTTTGTGGGCTGTGCTGTCACTATGGGACTCCTATTATGTGTTGATGTATGTATAGGGATTTTAATGTGAATTAAAAAGTAAACCATTTAAATGAGTAAAAATGTTTGAGGTTCGATTCAAACTATAGTGAAGTCTGCCATTGAATAAAGTTAATTTGCTCATTGGATTGGATTCAACCGATGACTGCTTTAAAAGTGAGTAAAAGAAAAAAAAATGAGTTGCTTGTGTAAAAGTCTAGTCGCTGACGTAGGACGAAATAAACTGACACATGAGCATAACTTTAGTCTCCGTTGTTGAACAGTTGGCTTTTCTGTCTGAGTACATAAATGGCTCATTTGTGTTTCATATTATGCTGATTCTTTTCGGCTATTTAATGTCAGCTACCTGAGCAGATGCTGCTCTCCCTGACACACACGTCTTCCACAAGAAGGAAGGTGAAATAAGTTGAAATTAATTGGAAGAATTTATTTTGTGAACTTTTACAATTAGCATTTAACATATGCACTCATGAACTGCACCCGAGCGGCGTATATATATTCAACGTCTCGTTTGTCTAGACGATATCACAACAACCTCATAATTTGAACCGTGAATGACCATGACGCTTAAATGACAATAGTTAAATCGCTTTTAAATATCGAATTGGAGTTATTGCGATTTTATTATCTCTCCTGGATCTTATCCTAAATTGTGTAATCACACTAGACTCCCATTCATGGAAATGCATACATATCCTGAATAAGTATCTCATGAATGTTCAGTCAATGCCTGTACGTTATGTACACAGCCTGCATTCAAACTTTGAGAGTAGAGCTTTATAGGAGCTTACGACCTGCAAAGATCGGCTGGATGTAATGTTGTATTTTTGCGTTTTACGTAACCATTAACTTCCACTCCTAGCTTCTGCTCTATAAAATTGTCATCAAAAATAATGAATTGCTAGTGTCTGTACTTTTAGTGGAGTTTAATGAAAGATCTTCTTATGCAGTCCCATTGGGATTTGTTACTAAAAGAGAATTTTGAAAATAATTTTCGTAATAGTTTCAAAAGTTTTTTAGTTTTCCCTGAAAAGGTGCAGGATATGGAAACTGTCGCTATAAAATTTACTTGAGAGTTTTGTATAGGTTATAAATGGTGGAAATTTTTTTTTCTCAGCCCAGTCTCAGCTGCAAAAGATCAAGTCTGGGAAATAAGGCTGGAAAAATGCTAATTTAGAGATGTATCTGCAGGGAAAGGGGTTTGTCAAGTCATAATTTGATTTTAGCCTCAAAAATAACGATAAGTTTTAATGGTTCAGAATGCCTACCAGATGTGTGAGGGATGCCGTGGTTGTGAGCATTAGTATTTGTTGTGAACTGTGAAGATCAAAACACATTATTTGTTCTCTCGGTAAAGTTCCGTACCGGAGTCTGAGACCACCCGTTGAAAGAGGACATTCGTGCTGGTCGCATTTAATGGGTGGCATCGACGACAACGCAAGTGGTGGCTTTATTAGTGGTGTGGTTTTCACTTCCGAATTCTGTTCGTACAATGTAATGGGAATTTACAATAATTAGTACAATTTACACTTGAACAATTATTGGGACTGGGATGTTATTTAGGACCAGTTGATCCGATTTTGTTACGTAATTTATATTTCTCTTCCCTCTCCTCCTTACCTTCTTTCGGAGGAACATACGTCAGTAGGGGAGAAAAAAATTATTACAAGTTGTACTAATTAATGAGGATTTCGGGACTACATAGTCTCCGTTCCAACAGAAATCCTGTACTTGGCTGCCTCGATCTTCTGTCTGAAAAAACAGAGCCATATGTTTTGTCAGCGGCAGTAAAGAAATTGACGTGAAGTTTCTTGCCTGGCTTCCGTTCTGAAAAGCGACGATTTTAGAATCAGTTTTAAGACTCTGAGTGGTGCATGCATTAAAGTATTGCCATTGCCATATAAAAATTATGGAGTTCTTGTTTTAATTCCGATGGCTTCGTCTTGCTCGACTCACTCAAGCCACATAATTTTGAAAATAAAAGCCCATGTGGAAATAGTGGTTATGGTAATTTTCTTGCTTTTCTCCTACATCTTGACTCCAGGAGAGTGGAGTATTTCAGGGGCGTACATACATAAATACCAACATAGTTGTCTGAATGTACTTAGCATATGTATAAATTTGATTTACTTGAAATCAGTGTAAAAGTTGGTGGAATAATTTTCTACATTATATATTTAGTAAATCCTAGTCATTTCCATTACGACAAGGCCAAGTAGTCCATTGTTACATCCTCAGTACATGTGATTACATGGGAAGACCCATACAGTTGCTATAAACAATGACATTTTTTCGTGATCTCTTGTTTTCCTGGGCTGAAAGCAATTACTGACATGCAGACATACCTACATTTCCACATATGTATGAGTCTCATACAACAAATTACGAGTACATACTAATCGCGGAAAGCTCCTATGAGCGAGTATAAAGACTCGGGAATAAGTATGAACATGGAGCTAAATAATAAATAAAAATAAATCAGCATTTGAGCATTTCCCTAGTTTTTGATTTATGGGAATATTTATAGTTTCCATAATAACTAAGGTAATATAGCGGCATGAAACGTGCAGGAACTTTTGAGAGTTGTAGAGAAATTATGCCTTAATCGCTGTAATCCATCTGTTTTTATGAGCATTATTGTAAACAAACTCCGGCTCTAACATGGACAAACTACAGCTCTACATGGACTCTAGCTGTACACAATTAGAGAGCATTCTGTGAAAAATAAATTGTCTTTCCTCCAAATTACTGTAAAATGGCTTTATGCTCCTCTCAAGTTTCAAGTTCATTTGTCTGTTTGTCTATTTTTCCTTTGACTTGATTCTGATTAAGATACTAAAGATTACGAGGAGATACTCCTTACTTGTGTCAGCAGGAGGAGTAAGTGCTACTCCTGGTGACTTAGAAAGAATTCAGATTTGTAAATAAGATAAGTTGGCAAACTGTGTTTAAGATAATTGACTTGAGTCAAGGAATTTTAGACTATGAGTACAAGTTCAAGCAAAAAGGAAAATTTTGTATTTGATATGAGAATTACAGAAGGACATTATTTATACATGCTGTTAACGGTGAGTTCCCTCGATGTGTGCCAATTAAAGAACAATATAGCTTGTGTAGTAGGTCTTGATTAAGGCCCCATGCAGGAAATGGTCTTCATGTTTATGTAGACTGTACTATTTGCACGTAAACTTTGAATCAAATACAATTACTATGTATTCAGCATTCACCCAGAGTAGTAATTACTCCTGAGGAATAAAAATGTCTAGATTATGAAAGGTATTTTATAGATTTCACATGGAAGGGAGTTTAGGAATAATTACATGCGAAAATGTGAGTAAAAGTCTAAGCGTGAGGTTAGGTCAAAGGTAGCATATTCGTCGGGTTTCTTCAACTCTGAATGTAATCCGGTGGTGGTTAAGTGTAGCGTGGGATTGTGCCGACACCGAAATTTCGGTGCACATGCATGACTGGAAAGGCTGCGCGTGCGAGAAAACCTTCATGGGGTTCTTTTGAGCAACAAAAACAGGCCAGACAGCTTCGTTGCCAATTCACTAGCTCAGTCAACTTGGAACAGCGGAATGATGAATTCTTGAGTTGATTCCATGTCGACATTTTCTTTAATTTGTGAACATTGAGATAACTTCCATGAAACACCGAGACTGTTCCATCGTTTCTGCTATTTTGTTTATTTAGCTTAAACCCCCCATTGATACCAGTTAGTCTTTCAGGCCAGTTAACCCTTACATAGATTGAGTGTATTGAAAAAAAGCCTTCTGCATACTTTCTCTTCTCCGCACTCACTAGTCTTTTACTCCCGGTCGACGGCAGAGAATGTAGACATACCTACTACGGCAACAATACCACCAAGAAGTGTTTCAGTGTAATTTCATATATTTTTATTACACCTTTCGGTTCGTCCATTGTGAAATATTATTTTGAGTTCCACGTCCCAAGAATAATTTATTAAGTTTTGGAAGAGGAGTGTTGGTGTCGCACAAAACATATATATTTTTCCAGGAAAAATCTGTAAAAAGTTATATGTAACATTTAACAATACTAAGTTTGAAAAAGTTGCTTTCTAACTTGTTTTTTTTTTAAGAACAAAAACATGTAAAGCCTTAGGTTTTGGTTGAAAACCGCGTGATACTGTCTCAAGATATTGGAATGCTTGTAAATTACCTAATATGTTCTACTAGATTAAATGTTACGACGACTTACTGAGATTTCTTGTCTCTCTGCGACAACATCCCAAGTTTTACCACACATCACACAAACACACAATTTTACATTCATTACGGACTGTGTTACACAGTACATGCATTCATTTCTGTATGCACATAAATTCCCCCAAGTGAACTATCGCCAATAAGTATATTCGTGCTGGGAAATATTGGTCCAGAAAAGAATCAGTGAGACGGCAAAAATGGCAACGTCTTATAATGTGATGGGGGCTCTGTGGATTGTGAATGTTCCAAGTTGGTTTAGAAATGGGATGCAGCATCCCTGACTTGGTCTCAACAACTCTCAACTTCTTGGATACTGAGGTTGCTTTGCTAGTCTCGCATACTCACATATAAGTATATATTTAAATGTCTATGTATACAGAAAATGTCTTGTAAGTACACTTGTCGTTCTAGCTGCTGACTGTATACCAGTATACACACTTTAGTATCTCTCTACCTCTGCGACAGGACAAAAATCTTCGACTAGGTCTTACCATATATTCTATCACCATTACTTCTCAACCCATTACTTGACTAACGTGAGGCAGCTTGTCTTCTTTTTCATTTTCGAACTGAGCCAAGTAAAGCAGCTTACAAATTGAGACACAAGTCACAGTAGTGCCAGTCTGATCCAGCGTATAGATTGCCGACTTCTTAATCCATATAATCTACAGTCTTTATCCCATATATAATTACTTCTGTGTACTGTGTGGAGTGCGTACATGAGACGTAAGCTTGAGATTAATTTGCAATCATTTGACCTCTCTCTGTCTGTCTGTCTTTCTTTTTTAAAACGTAAAAATAAATCCTCTAATTCCAATCTTTATGCATACTCGTCTCGTTGTCTCCGTGCAGTACATATGTATGTATAAATTTAAGATTATTGGAAGCAAATGATATTCATGCAAAAAGGCAAACCTATACACCACTCCATGTCTATATATGTGTCTTCCTCGGTTTACCGCTTCATTTTATTACCCTGGGAAATGTTAACTATTCTTACTCCAAGTTATATTTTATCAAGGAATCTATCATTATTAAATTTAAAACGTAAAACTAACTTTCATTCCACAGTTTGCTCCTACGACTTACTACTGCTGCTTTTATTTCGGTGTGACATTATGGTTTATGTAATGTTTTCACCCGACCGGTTTCGAGTGGACGCTGTCTCCCTTGGAGTAATCTTCTGGTAGTTTATCTACAACTTCTTCTGTGAGACTTCCACTTGTCTTTCTCCTGAGTATTCCTATATAGGTATGCTGTTTCTTTTTTAAATATATTTTCATGTTTCCATGGTGTCTTCTTTTAAGCTTTGTGTGCACTTCGTTTCCACGTTTACATCGAGTCTCAAATGACATAGTCATGAAAGCCAGCATATAGCCCCACTCTATAGTGACATGCCTCTCTAGCACTTGTTGATAGTCAGCATATGCACATGCGATGGGATGTACAACGCATCCGAATAAATCCATAGTCAACTTCCGTCTGTCGTCAGTACTTTTATCAATCGCGGGGGAAGCTGTAACGATATTTTTCTCACTCTTGAATGCAAGGTGAACACTTTTATGAAATAAAAATGTTACAAACATGACACTGTAAGTGTAGCAAATGGCAAGTCTCTACATAAAAGACGTCTGTGGAATGTTAACAACTATTTTGCCGGTGAAGAGCCTCAGCTGAGGTATCTCTACAAGATATCCACATTTGTAATTACATGCCATAGAATGTACACGAATTTATTCAACATATTTAATATTTCAAGCAAGACGTGATACTTTTTAATCCTTGCATACTAAATGTTGTCTGCCCAAGATAAAGCATTTTGTACCTGTTTTTTTTTGGCAAAATTCTCTTAACTACTCCGTTTTCATAATTTACATGAGAAATTCTCAGTGAGAATAGGTTCATTTAACTCCTCATGCCCAACTGCACACACATCACATCACTCCCTCACAGAAGTGTCTTATTTCTGTGTACGGAAATACATTGCACTTTTGATTCCAGAGCGCTGCTAGTGGATACTATATACAAGTGTTGAGTTGAGAGAGAATGGTGAAAATATACACCATCAGGCATTACGTGTGCAAAACCCCCCAGGCGGCCCTTTCCAGAATAATAATGTCTAATAGTTAAATCGCAAATATTTAGTTTGCTCACAATCAGACATGTTACTGGAACTTTTTACGCATTCCCACTACTACCAGGCTTTCTAAACATTTGCCATTTTCTCATACCCCTGAATATTAACTTGTTCAAGAAAAGCCTCTATTTACATATTTTTTGAATAGAGAGAAAATTTGAAGCTCATTTACACACATACGATATACACAGTCCCAGACGAATACTAAATTCATTAACATTCCTCGCAAAGATTTCAGTCAGCGTACTATATTGCATGTAATTATTGTTGTATTTTTGCTGCCAGACAGATAACTGTAAGTTGTTATTACCACCGAAGCTCTCTATAATATTTAGTTTGCATAATAAGGTCTAGGAAAAAAAAATCCAAAGCAGCTCATTCAGTATTGTCATTGTCAGTAAATAGATAGACAATAAATTATAAAATATACTGAATTACTTGGTGTTATTTGATTTTACCGTATAACACACACAAGTTATCCTGTATATTATACTTCACAGTAATTCAGCACTATCGTCCAAGCATAAGTCATGTCATATATGTGCACTATTGTTTATGTGCACTTATTATTAACAGCTTGTTTTCTATCTAGCTTCTGACAGTATTATTATTAGTAGTTTTGTTTGAACTTTTTATCCGCAATCATCATTATATTCATGATTTTTATTTGCCGTAATGCATTATAATCTAGCTAGTATGTGACTACATGAGCAAAGAGAATGAAGGCTGGCCACGGAATTTTTGCGATGGAGTTCACATGGTCAGCAAAGCGTAATAGTTTTGTGAACTCTCACGTTAATATAAGTAGGACATACATGTCTGTCTGCAAGGGAATAAAAATTTTGTTATAGATATATATATATATAATTATTATTATACTATATGCTATCATAAAGACACATTTGTGCATTATTTTTTCTCTCCCTGAATTCGTCCGTTGTAAATTGAAATGTTCTCATCTGAGGGAGGATTCTAATAATTATTGCATTTGATTGTATTATTGTACTTTGCAGGGAAAACCCGCATTAAAGTTGGGGATGAGCCAAATTATTAGGCACTCTGGCTTGTCATCTACGTTGGTAGCTGTGACCAGTTCGTGAAACTGGCGTTGGCTGCTCGTCCTGCGGGACCAACTACTCCCGCTTCATCGTCTTTATCACCGTCGTCGTCATCGTCGCCAGAATCCGAAGTTTTACTGGGAGCTCCGGCTCCTTCAGCCACGCTTGGTGCTGCAGCCACTGTCGCCGTTTCTCTTTCTCAGAAGAACCTCCCGGCCTCCTTATCGACGGCCATATCCACTTACTCCAATGCATCAACCGCTACTACTGGCAATTCAACCTTACCTGCTACCTCCGACCCTCCGGTTTGTGAAATACCCACGTTGACTACAGAATCCAATAAACATCGCTTTTTATAGTATTATTCCATTATATCTGTTGTACAGAGTGGATTTTAAAAGCCGTTTGGAAGTGTGTGTGTGTGTGTGTGTGCAAGAAAGAAAGTATTTTGAGGACTCAGTTTTTTTTATAAGGAAGAACTTTAGAACTTACAAATGTTTTTTTTTTCTGTAATTTTTTGGCGAACAGAAACCTCTTCTGAAAGTGAACTTATGTGAAAAGTTGTGTAGATGAAATGAGCCAACGTAAGAAGTTAAATAGGAAGAATTTTATGTTGCACTGTAAATCATTGGAAAACTGTAAAAAGGAATATAAAAGTTGCATTTTAGAAACATCGACAACTTCTGGCGTTTAAAATATTGTACGACTGCCAAACTATTTTTAGGATATTGTGCTTTTTATGATTTTGATCGAGGTTATTGTTATTTGTGTCATTGCAGGTGGTACTTGTACCGGTGGAAAAAGGTTTTATGGCCAGAGAGCCTGAAGAATGGATTCCTCCAGAAAGTAGTAAATCGAAAGCGCGTGAAGAAAGAGCCTTGGCTTTGGAGAAAGACCGACTGGTTCGGTCCCGTTCGGTGGCCAAAGATACTCTTCTAAACCTTCCTGTGAGTGTTCCTATGCCGGATGGCGAAGAGCTTTACCGGGGAGCAACGTCACAACTACGAAATTATGACCAGGTGACTGTTATAAAATATGAGATATGACAAAATATAATTTTGAGTTTAGATGGAGAGCGTGAAATAAGAATGTGCTAACTAATTTGTAATTGTTTATATTCAGCATGCGGAAATAACGAAAGGATACATTCAAGGGCCTCCAAACAAAACAGTTTGGGACTCACCTGATTGGAGAGATTGGAATCCAGGAGTGCTGAAATCTTGCTCATGTTCCCCCGGTTCAAGTCAACCAAGGCCAAAGAGTAGTTCAACAGGTCAGTTGAGTAGTTGGGGTTTGCACTGGAGTCGTTCTGGGAAGTCACCTCCATCACACACTCGAACTCGGTGTCATCATCATCAGCGACATTCACACCCATCCAATTCTAAAAATTCTTGCTCTTCATCCGCTTCCAGCTCTTCATGTAAGCACAAACATTTATCTACATCATCTTCCTCGTCGACCTGTTCTTCTACGTCATCTTCCACGTCTTCTTGTGCGGGACTAACGAGTGTAGTGAACTCTGGAAGCAATGGACCTAATGTGACTAGTGGGATGTTAGCGAGTATAGGGGGTAAAATCCAGAGTGCATTTTCGGATAAAGTTCAGAGTGGTGGAAGTAGTAGTGCTGGAGACAATGCATGGACAAATACTAATTATAATACAAATCCGGGTGTAACATCTAGAACAATCGATAAGACGAAATTGCCATCAAAGACCGCTAAAGGTTATTATAGTCAAAATTCTAAACACGGGAAAAGTTACTCCGGGATAAGCGCAGACACAGAATCATTGCAAAGTAACGCATCAAATTCGCTGTTGGCAACCTATACGGAAGAGAATATAACGTCATCGCAAGGAGCTGATGCCAGTGAGAGTGGTTGTTCTGGTCCAGGCTGTTCATTCATGATGCCCAGGACGAAGCCAGCGTCAAAGTCTCCACTTCGTGCAGTGGTTGGAACTGACGGTGACCCGCGTGTACCTGGGAATAGTCAAGTCAGTCTATTACCCAGGATGGAAGGGGCTAGTGGATATCAGACTTTGAGCACCCCTTGTGGGAATAATTCTTTATGTTTTAGTCAGAATTCGCATAAGGGAGTGTGTGGGACAGAAAGACAGCAACAAGACTTAAAGTGTTCTGTAAACGACGATAATGGGAATGGGAGGGTACAACCGTTGATACGAGAGCAATGTGGTGATATTCAATGTAGACTGGAGGAAGTAAATAATAGTGACTCAAAGGATTTACAACACGAGCAAAACAAACATATAGATAGAAGTCGATGTGAGCCTTTGAGTTAAAATGTAACCGAAGAATGATCAAATAATGTGTTATATGTTATTCTCATATATTTTTACGGCTCAATGTAGGAGCCTTACGAAGAAATTCAGACGCGCGTGAAACTCCCAAATCAGCCGCGTCAGTATCCTGCTCTTGCCAATGAAGTTTACGAATGAATCGCAACACATGCTATTTGCGAATCTACACAAACTTCATTGGCTTTGACTGAACCAATCTTCAACCCCGACTGGAATAAATTAGGAGGATTTCTCATTAAGTTTATTTTGTATTAAGTTCAGCACCTCTTGAGAATCCACTAACCAAGCAAGTAATGACGAGAGCAGAGTGGTTTTTCGGTATAGTCAATAGTTTTCTGCGGGGTCAAAGACGCCAGAGTTTGTTTTATACATGCCGCGACTGGAAGTTTTTGGGAACTTTGTACTGATGTCTTCAATAAGGGTGCCCAAAAGAGTGTTTGCTAGCACCTTACCGTGACTGCCTGCCTACCATGTGAAGAATCATCAATTTTGAACCGTCCTTTGGGAAAAATCAAGAAAGGGAGGATACAGATGGTGGATGGGAAAGTCATCGTAGAAAGTCTTTATATTTGTATGTGTGAACCGTACCAATGACTCCCACCACTGCAAAGGGAAAACCGAATATGGAGATTTGGTTACTTACAGTTTTTTGGGTGAGGAAGGTGCCGTTTGTTTTTTCCATGTTCTCTCTGATGCTGCCAGTCGAGTCTTTCAACGACGAGCTTTGTGGGAAGTGATGAGCAAGTGGACGAAGGCTCTAATGGTTTTCGCGGATTTTCGAAGCGAGCAACCGATGCTTGTGATGGCCCATTTTTGCTATTTGTTGTTACTTTACTACTACCGTTCAGAAAAAGTAATGTGTTGGATTATGGTTATGGACACAAGTATTATTATATTATTATTGTTATTACACTATATTGCCTATTATTTGATTAAAATAATAAATTATCATTAGCATTATATTATGTGATTGAAAGTTAAACTGCCCGGACTCCATTTCATTGCACGAGAACAATAACTTTCTGTACTATATATTTACTTAATTAAATCCTCATTCTACGCCCAAGTCCATGTAATTATTCTACAAATTATTTATCCCACCCCATTCATCTACTCTCTGGGCTCTCTGCATCCAGTCCACAAAAATCAGTCCATACTACAAGTCGCTCTATAATACCTTTGCAACAGTTTAACTCTCATCCGCCTGTAACTTTCACTCAACTTCCTTATCTTTCTCAGCATTCCTCTGCTCAAAATCAAACCATTCCCTCAAATAACACTTGTTACTTTCTTTCCCATCGTCTCCGCATAGTCGTCCTTCCTTGCTTTCCAACGGAAGCCAAAACAGATTGATCAAACATTTGCATTCCACCATAACTACTACAACAAATACTTACATACATAACTTCACAGCCAATTCCTACAGTACAGGGTAATGTAAGTATACATAGTCAATAGCCATGGTAGCAAAATATGTAGATAAACATAAAATACAATGCTGCTGAGGAACCGTCATCAAACGATTTGTACCATGATACACATGATATCGTATGGCAGCGAATTATGCAGGGTCGTACGGAAGTCGCTTATTTGACTTCTATTTCCATTTGCGTGTGCAACTTACAAATTACAAGTCTGATTGCAAATTGCAATAGCCTTGAAAAAGTTTTCACTGATGGCATCTCGAACAGTGAAAGCGGATATCAAAAGTAATAATAGCCCTAATAACCGGAAAACAAGCCCATCTAATAAAGATCAACTTTGGTAGGAATTCTTTGCTTCATTAAAAAATTCAAAACAGTGGGTCTCATGCTTGCAAAGCTATAAATACTTAACCTCATTATTGTATAATTATCATTTCCCGAAAGCCAAAAACAGGAATGTCCTGGAAATGTACACTGCATAGAAAATTCAACTATTTTAATTAAGTTGCAGATTGCAGAACGAAGTAATTAAGCAGTTAAATAGTAGCAATTACACGAGCCTCACTAAAATAATTATTTTTTTGGGTAAACTGGTAACACAGGAAAGATATGTTACAACATGAACGGCAGCTTGTGAAATTGTGGCAATGGAAATGGGACTTTCTTCTACAACCAGAGTTTTGTACTTATTCAACTGCATCCGTGAGTAAATTTCAACAATTTAAGTCATACTCATCAATAATTTGCCACGACGGGGGTTCTATATTGCATCTTTTCAACTCCGCTTTGTTTGTTTACATGTTGAACATGGAGGATCGGCAAGATGCCATCATGCGGAAAGACTTGTCTGGTACCGAGTGCCCCCAATCTGAGCATTACTTCCTGAATGGACCTAAACCTCCATCGATCCCTTTGAAGTCATCTGGTATAGAAAAAAACACAATTACGACGAAATACATACACATATGAATTATGCATAGCTTTATGTATACATTAGAATTATCCTATTAATTATTAGCATATACAGTAAAAGAGCTCGGAGATATTGGCGTTGAGAATGAACATTAAAATATTTACGCAGAATGGATTGGCTTGATGGCCAAAGACGGAACTAATCCATTCGACATGTACTTAACCAAGTCTTCACGGCCTCCAAAAATCAGGTTTCAGGAGGAACAGTATGGCAAATATCGAAACTTGAAATATTTGATGAAAGCTGAGCCGGAACAAAAAGCGCAACAAAAGGTACCACAACGAATAAGGCATACTGTAAAACCGCTTCTTTGTTAACCTTGTAATGACGGCAAGTAATAATAAATTATTTTGGTAGATTGGACGAGCTATTAGAAATAACATTTATTATATACATTTGACACGTCTTAATAACAATTGGTGTACATTAATGACAAGTGTAAATTATTAAAATCCGAATCTCTTCCTCGCAAATGCAGGAGGTAATTTTGATAACAAACTACTAGGTTTTACTTCTACCAAAAAGAGATCTCTACCGTCTTTCTCATCTAAAAATGTAGCATAAGCTGCGTACTTGCATCTTTTCTCACAGTCCAGACTTTTCCAGTTCACAAACTTTCCATAATTTCTGTCTTTTAAAATGCTACGCTGTTTTTCAGACTGTGAATTCAATGTTGTTAAAAATAACTTGCTACTTATCCATTCTTCAGGCCTGGACGTTAATGGAATAGGTGAGGCACTGGAGCCCCGGTTGAATTTCCCATGACCTTTCTTGTCTTTGTTGTAAAGAGATTCCCTCTTTGTCTTCTTAGCTGAAGGTTCATCTTGGAAATCAGTCAAAGGACCGTTGGGTGGGGAACTACTGAATTCCATTAGGTGTAATTTATTTACTTCTTGGAATATAACCTTGGAACCATCTAATGACCACGAAGTTCCCATAATTGTTGTTTCTATGGTAGTTTTATTTGTTGAGCCTCCTATTTCTTCATGGAAGAGTACTTCAGATGTTTCAAAATTAAAAACCCTTACGTTGTGATCCGAATAAGTAATCAGGACGTATGGAAAGAACGGGTGAAACTCTACTGTAGTTACAGGAAAATTATGCTTAGGTAACCTTACGCAACTATTCACATTTGATTCTTCGGTTAATCTTAGGACATAAATACCACCCTTAGATGTTATAATGGCTATATGAGAACCGTCAATACTAACAATAACTTGATTGATTCCCAGAGGATCCATGTAATCCTCCAAAGACACTTCTGGTTTAAGCTTAAAGGTGTCCGTGTGTTCATCAATTTCTATTGATTGAATGTACGATCCATCCAATGAAATTCTCAGTGCTTTCGTTTCATTTCGAAAATGAAGGGACCATAGCATGTTCTCTGGATCAAAATTTGATTCTCTAGTTGTAGATTCTACATTTACTCGTTTCAACTTGACAGGGATCACTCTCCCGTCAGCACATTTTACTAAACGGAAAAAATACATTTTTCCGCATGTTGTATACGCAAATAATTTTCCCGCAGGACTGAAGCAAGCTGAATCAATAACTTGATTGTTGCGGCTCTTGAATTCTATTAGTTTCACCAACCTGAAAGCGATACATATTTAAATTACACATTCACCTAATACATACTTAAAATATGCCTACTGTAAAATAATTTCAAACGTACTCTTTCGTTTCTTCAGGAAGTTCCCAGATACCAATGCCTCGTTGTTCTTGCACTAAGACGCGCTTTGAGCTCCTAGAGACAAATATTCTGGGAGATTTAGGTAATGGAGGATACTTTCTAACCATTTTCGGGATATTCCGTTGAGGTGGAATGCTAATTGTTAGGTCACAGTCCACACCTACAAATTGTCAGGTCAGATAAAAAAATCACATGATAATAAAATTCGGTTGTAAATTAATGCCTTACCCGCTGAAATAAGCCGATTATTGATAGTCTCTAAGCACAGAACATCATTAGTATGCATATTTCGTTGATGAGATTTGACCCACTTATCACCAGTTTTTCCAACCCGTGCCAGAGAAATCACGTTTGGATCCACACCTACAATAAACCAATTTTTATACCACTGGAATACAATGAAATTAAAAATGTAATAAAAATTATCGATGTGTAGGGTAGTTTTACCTGAAACATATATACAGTTTCTGTCGGGAGATAGAGCCATGCACAAAATGTCTGCACGATGTGTAAATATCTTGAATTTTAAAACGCCTAGTCGACCATCCCAAAAAGTGACGATTCCCCTATCAAGAAATGCAATATTAGGGTGACAATTTTGGAAGAGGTAAATAAAAAACAATAAAATTAAAACAGCGAGCGGTGGGCAGCGCTGGCAACTTTTTGATTCAAAATCAATGATACACATGGGTACACGCTCTGTAGTAACGTAAATCAAACAAGGTTGTGCATAAAATCATGCAATGATTTTAAAATCAACATGTCGAAACATTTCGTGCCATGAATTATTACCTTGAATCGCCGGAAGCAACGGTTAGATCATCAATTATTAAAACAGACCACACTATAGTCTCGTTTTTCTTCGAACGTCCGGTACTTAACCGCTGAATCGCATGACCTCTTTCAACATCCCAGACTCTTACATTGTCTACCGATCCTGTGGCGATATATTGTCCACAGGGTGACCAACTGAGGCACAAAATTCTACCTGCGAAAAACAATATTGATGATTAAACCCCAATAATTAAAACTAAACTACCTTTCAAATAAATGAGCTACCTTCTTGGCGATCGAGAACTTTCACAAATTGTAATTCATCTTCAAGAACTTGAAATATGTTCACAAATCCATCTTCAGTCACCGCCTAAATGAAAATCGAACTTTTAGCAGAGTTTCCTTCATACTAAACATATACCATACACTCATAACAAACAACGACTTTTCGCTTAAATGAACACTAACCCCAAGTAAAGTTCGATCAGGGTTGACTGACATGTTCCACACTGGCCCTGAAGTAGCCATATATTGCCTCTGTACAACAAACAATCCATATTAAAATCAATATTATATCCACACTTACAATCTACATCGAGTAAATATGATATTGAACCTTCATTTTCCGGGTAACAAGATCATGTTCCACCACAAATCCGTGTAAGCCACAAGAAAATAATCGGTCATGGATCCACACCAAACTCTCAACAGAGACTTTGTCATTTATACTTTCGAGGTCATACAGAACCTTCTCCAAGAACGGTGTATGTGACATGTCCCAAATTTCAATTGCCGGTGTGTCTCCCCCTCTAAAATATTCGTATTTTTTTTTAATCATACAACTCTATCATTATAAATGGTTGCAATCGCAACATCATACCAAGAATTATTTAACCCGTACCTGAATAAAGCTAGCTTTGTGCGCTCATCGTTCAACCGCATACAATTTACCGGCTCATACTGAAAGCTGACAATATTCGCGATATGCATATTAAAAACCGCAGGTTCACCCCCTGCCAGAGGGAAGGCACTTGTTGGATTTGTCATCCTCCTTGATCCTATTAACAAATGACAACCACAAAATAAAATAAAATACAACTTTCATACCATACTTTCAACGGTACAGTCAAATATCTGACAGATATTCTACTATGGTCCCTATTTCATTTACTTTACAATCCGACAATAATTAGCACTACATTGTGACCACCTGTAAATTGTCATTCTAAATCTGATTTCACACCTCACCTTATATTTTTTTATACAGTTTTATATTTACATTGCATATCTCTATTTGTAAATTGTAGTTTATACTGGTACTTCTTTCTAAAACTTCCATTGTCAACTTGTAATATTTATGAAACCGGGCTGAACTGAAAGTCACGCATCACAAACTATAACTAATAATACTTCAAACATGCACAATGCATGACATTAACATCCTACAAGATTTAATACTAGTTCTTCAAATTTAATTCTCAACTACTCACTACTCAAATCGGACCCCAAATCAATACATACAATCTTTCAAACACAGATCCACGTTCAACTTGTAGAGTATACAGCGTGATTCCTCAGTATCAACCAGGAAATTTTTAAGACCAACAGTGAAGTTACGGATTCGGTAGTTCTGGTAATTCCTGAGGATTTCTATCTGTAACAACAAATAACTTTAGCAACACCATATTTTTTCCCCATCCAACTTAAACACACACTGAACTTAAACTCTAAACCCATATAAAATTTTTAATTACCATATATTTAGCCGCCGCACCAGCACCACAATCACTTCTATTCGCAATGCAATCTCAGAAGCCGGCGATGATCCTTAAATGCGATGTCCGAGTTCAGAGGTGCAAAAGTTAAACCATCTCTACAACATTACAAGAACAATATCCAATAACTCTTCAAAATTACTTTTGCAATTCACTTTTTATAAAAAAAACAGTCCCACAGTCAATTACTAGCAACAAAATTCACACCATCCAGAATTTGGATCCAGCTTTCCTCACAACGTGCTCACAACTTATACCAGAAGTACCAAAAACTCTAATAAGGCTGCATTTTCGTATACTTACGTACTTACCATGTGCAAGGAATGCTCCACGCTAAGAAGCATATAAAACAAGTTATCCCAATGTTTAATCGCTAAATGCTTTCTAATTTTGTCCACTAATTTAAATTAGTATCTTTACAATTCAAACTTGTAATTTTTTAAATATCCCAAAAGTAATACCGTCCGAGTTACATTACACGTGAGTTTTAATATTAGCAATACTACACGACATGTATGCTTCTTAACTCCGAGTGAGTATGTACTCTGTAAGATTTGTAAAGATTCTCTAAAAGTAGATGAGAGTCGAGCTTGAAGCCTTGAAGCTGTACATGTCTGCAATTTCGTGCTATGCTTATGCTATGTCGAGTCGAGCTGTCGAGCATGCTTGAGATTTAAAAATCCTACCTTCGAATTGATTCATATAGCGGGAAGCCAGAAGGGTCTCACGCAGGATTTAGTCTCTCGTATTGCCCCAGCAGACTTTGTTGTTGCTCCGGAAAAAAACTACCCGTAAATAAAGTGCCCTTTCTAAGTACCGGAATTGTATAGCATTAAATCATTAAAATTAAACCATGTTTCAGCAGTTATGGGAAGATGCCGATTAGGATTTTATAATGAAGTTTTTACTGCAAAGCCATCTTTACTCCAAGAGTTTACCGTAGAAGTTTGTAAATACAGGTGTATCCCTATGCCCAAATATTGTGACATTTATATGCTACGGATTTATTTAATTTGTTTCCACATGTAGAATAATTGAACAAATTCTGAGCGATTCCTGCTTAATTTTTGCTTATTTTATTTTTACCCCAAATATTAATATAGAGGCTACAAAATTTGTGCCGTTGTAAAAAATTTATTGCTTTATTCTAATGGGGCGGTTAGATATTAATGGGTAAGATAGGCAGAATTGAGTGTACACGTTGTTGATAAAAGTACTTTAAATGTAATTACTGAAGCCCTATATAGCTTGTGAGCGTATATTTGCCTGTGGGTGAAAGTACTTAATTAGAGGGAAAGGATTGGACTTGGGTCATTAATTTTACAATTCTTTGGAAATTGGGACCTCCTGGGAGAAAGTTAGGATCGTGTGAGGAACTCTTCAAAATATTGTAGACGGACGTCAGAATATCCCATGGAATATTTTGGGATTTTAACATTGTGAATTGGGAATCTTCTCGTAGATTACTTTCAGCTTGGCTTTGCCTCTGAGCCCCCAATCAGATCCTGTAGAGGGTACGGACAATTTCCAGTAGAGGTCCATTATATCGTATTCGCAAATAGTGTGTTACTGTATATATGCTTTTATCATTATTTGGAGGAGCACACTGTCCGCCTGTGTGGAGTCTGCAGTGGATTTTTGGAGGAATAAAAGCGGTAATGAACAATATACTGAATACGCCGTGTCCCGACTCGCTCAATACTTTGAATTGACATGGGCTGAGAAAGGAGGTAAAAGGAAACTCGCTTGTTAATGAGGGAGGACCAGGGAGAAAAGTTTGTCTGTATGATCCGGGAAAAACCTGGGAAAGTATGAGAATTAATTATTGGGGAAGATTAGAGGAATGTAATGAGTGGAGTTGGGAGAAGAGCGGAGAGAGACGGGGATGTACACAAAGTAATGTGTCAGGAGACCCAGCCCCAGTCTTTTTTTTTCCTAAAGTATCAGAAGAAGGGTCTTGTTCAAAGCATAAATAATAACATGGCTTTTTGAGAGGACGCTGGAAAAAACTGGCTGAAAGTCCGGGTTTCCTGGTACATGTGGTTTTTGTGTTCCGTGCTGAAAAAAAAGTACGGGGAGTACGGGGACGTTTTCAATGTATTTTGTTCCATCCGACGGGATATGCTTCGCATTTGAGAGAAAGCATGAAATTTTGGAAAAGTTAAGGCACCAAAAGCAAGAAGACTGGAAGGAGCACACCCAACGAAAGATGCCTTTCTCTAACGAAGAGTATTCACTACTACATTGGATATCGATCCCCCACTCTCCCTTACGTTCTAACATCCATGGAAATATCGATCTTACCATAGAACTCGACGAGTATACAAGAAACTGTCTCTCGTTTGCCGCCTCGACTTTCCCTCGGATTGCCTAGTTTCCCAGACCAGCCCTCATGTACAATTTCTGCTACTCGTCGTCTTTGACTCATTCTTTTCCCTGCACTTCAATTGTTGGTATTAATTTATATGGAGCTCTCTCTCTCTCTCTCTCTCTTTCTTCCTTCTGTGTGTGCCCTCTGTATTGGAGGGGCAGGAAGAAAAAGAGATTATTTTTTTGGTACAATTCAAAGAAACAAGGGCTGAAGGATTCAGGAGAGCCTACATATGTATGTACCGCCACTCTTCCCTTTCCCTATACATACAGAGTACACCGGGCAAATAAATTGATAACCTCTTGCTTTAGATTTAGATCAGTCCAGGATCTTCCTGGGTTTCCGTTATCTCGATTTAAAGTCTCAGTTTAATAATTACTACAAAAGTATATGTACACATGGACACTGGAGAAAGTTCTGTATGATGAATGGCTGAGGTTTGGAAATGGAACATTTAAAAGATGCTCTAGCAATCCCCTTTCCCATGGTTTTATGGCGTTTTGGAAACCAATCCCTCTCTGCCCTTTGTTGCCTTTGGATGACTTGCTCTATCACAGAGGCTGGGAAAGAGGAGAAAAAGTTTTTTTTCCCTCTTTCCGAAATTATTAAAAATATCTTGGACTACTTTCGCATATGTATATGTAGTTATGTATACGCATGGATGTAAAATACGCAGAGAGAGAGAGAGAGAGAGAGAGAGAGAGAATCATCTGCAAAATCATTTGCTGCATGTAAAGTATAATGAATAGTCTCAGTCTCATCTTTGTATCTATGCATGGAATAACGCACTGGGCGGATATTGGGTGAACCCTCTCGGTAAAGGAACCGTCATCTTCATAAAAAATCTTAGTTTTTTTTTCACCGCTTGCGTTATAAAATTCAAGGATTGGAGCGCAGCGCTGCTTGGTCGATTTTTTTTTTACTACTTTGACAACATGTTACTTTGCCACAACACTGATGGTCTTTCTGGAGAAACATGCTTTTCACCAGATAACATCCAGATAATAATACACACGTCGCCGCTCCAGTATATACACATATGCTCTCACACACAGTGTCACACCGTACTTGGTCTTTCACTCTGACGTCCTCTGTAAATTTGAGCAGTCAAACCCTGAAATAACGATGGAATTATGGTACTCCTACATATCCCTTCCACTATATACACGTCTCTACAAGATCCCCTTCCCCAGAGCTTACTCAAGCCCTGAGCTTGAGTGCAATGAGCTTTCAAATGCAGATGTAGTTTCAATATCCCCAACTGGATCTACTGAGTTAGATATTTGACAGTGTTAAAAAAAATAGTAGACACATAATATCATCCGTTTTAGTCCGAAATTTAATTAAGGGCTGTATTATCCTGGAAGTTACATATATATATATATAGTACTTTCCATAAAATGAATTTAAAATTAATCAGTACCTATTTGTCAAGTCATTTGATCTAATATTTGCCATCTTCAGGACTCACACGGACTCCCGCCCGAGACCAACAATAGTTCCAGGCGTATCAGTATCCCGGATGTGTAATTACAGGGTAAGTACTTACTACATATATCCAAGTAGAGGAAGAATTTCCAGTAACGTTATCTCTTCCCTACAAGGGAGCCTTTCCCCGATCATCTTGACAAGGGAAGGCTGTTGTGAATTTTTCGGAGAGGAGCATAACAAAACTAATTGCTATTCCAACTATGTATATATACTTATATATGGGCTTCACTGAAATGAATAAAAGCAAAGGAGAAAATTGTTGCGCTCTATGCGTAACTATACAAGTTCCAACATGAAAAGACTCAATTTTCAGGAACGGTTGAGTGCCGTCGGAGAATGAGACATGGACGTATACAGACGTTCTCCCATATACATATGTATAAGTGACTATCTCCCAGAAGACTTTTGATATTGACACATGAATGTGAATTTTCGATCTCTTCGCCATTTTTATTAAGTTTTCTCCAAATGTAAATACTTCCCTACAAATTCCTTATCAATCCGTGCAACAAGGCATAACCGCCTTTCACAAGGCCCCTCACTCATTTTCGGCTCCCAATGTCCCTATACTTACCCAATGGATACAAATAACGGGACAACTACGTAAGTTGAAACTAGTGATTTTACCTATACACACAAACACACACACACACACACACACACTTACAAAACACACGCAGAGTCTAGAGAGCTCTGACTACTACCCCCCATATATACTTGCATATTATACGTACACATGCATACATTTACACATGGCCAAAAAGAGTTAAAATCCTTCATACATTCCCAGCAAATAACATCATAGTTCCCTCTACATAGGGACGCAAACCTCTGAACAGAGTCACCTTATACTATTAACGCCCCAGCAGCACCCAATATTAAATCCCATACATAAGGGAAGTTAAAGTGAAAAATTCCGTCACCATCCCACACCATTACTAATACCCAGCGTCCATGTGCATATATGCCCCTTTCATAAGTAGAATTAAGGTCTGAGCAGCCTCTAATATCTGACGAAGTGTGTGTAAGTACAATGCAGCTAAAAGTAATATCTCCAAGCAATCGCCACTCTAACGAGATTTCAAACATCATGTGTATACACACACACATATATACATACACAACACACACACACACACACTACTCCTGAGACGGAACAGTGAGGGAGAGAAAAACAGAACAGTCACAGAGCTATGGTTATAGTGCCGGCAAAATTCCTCAAAACTTTCTCGTGTGTGAGGAGTTTCCCGTAGATTTCCATGCATGCACCCTCGACCAGGATCAATACAATTCCTAATAGAATATGGATAGTTCTTAATTTCTTACTTAATATATACACCAAAAAGAAACATATAAGCTCGGACTTGTACATAGGACAGTCCTCCTCCTTTCCCTCATACCCCTCCAGGCTGATTACTTCCAAGTGACAATTTTCCACATTTTAAATTCCTTCCCTTCCCAAACCGCCACACAGCACATATGTGGAAGAATTATTGTCATTTACCATCTCATGAAGCCCGACTTCTCATTACATTACTGGATCAGTCTCTCATATCCCTCCCTTTGTACTCTATCCATTTCATTACCCATGTGTACAGTCATGGCCTCGGAGATGCTCATTACGTCCCCCCAGAACTCTCCCACCTTTCTGGGGTAACCCAGTACTACTACTCCATACTCAGCACTCTCCTAGGCTCTGTCTGATGGGAGAGAGCCGGAGCTATGGGACACGGAGAGCTCCTCCGTCCCTGAGTTTATAGAATAAATGGGAAAAAGTAGGAATTCCTTGGAAATGAGGAAATTTTATCAGTGATTATACAATTTGTTTCCATTATGAAATGCTTGAAATTTGGAATTCTCCTGGCCTTCAGGCGAATTGGGGTAGTCTTCCCCGGTCTCTCTCCCAACGTGCGTGCATCACACCAGCCAATATAGACGACCGAGAGGAAACAACCTCACGACTAAAGAACCAACCTTAAGTTTTTTGTGCTCGATTCCATTCGGCCACCTTCCTCTCCCAACCCCCTTTTACTCTTCCTGTTCTTTATTTCACATGTATACATATATATACACACGCAGGCCTTTCCTACACACCAGTCAGGCTCGAGTCTCGATGTCTCGGAGCTGTAGTGCCCAAGTCTGCATATGGCCTGTTATGTAGCTTGTGCTTGTAGAATGTGTGTGTGTGTGTGTGTGTGTGTGTGTGTGTATGTTGTGCATAGTAGGATTCTATACTAGTGGGATATCTCTCTGAGTATCTGCATAGTGCATAGCAGCTATTACAGGATGTACGTACTGTGTGTAGTATCCGCATAAACATTTAGAATGGTACGAGTACATGGACACGAACACGAACCCCGTTCCTACTATATGGACTTGGTACAGAGAGCTTTGTATGGGTATACATAATGAGCTATGTTTACACGTATTATATACATACGGGGTATGTACACCGTACACAAGTATGGACACACACACACACATTTAATCAAACCCAATGCTCTCGCTCCTGTGGTAATGCATGGGCGTTCTGTATATAGAGAAAAAGCCTTGCTGAGGCTTGTATCTTTGGAGGTCTCTCCACTGTACTTTCTCTCTGTACTGTGCACTCCCAGTGTTGTACAGTCCTCCATTCTGACTTGTGTCGATTTAACATAGAGTTAGCTCTCGAATGAGTCGTAAAGCAAGTAAAGTCTTAGTTTACCTCAAGGCTTGTCCCTGTAATTCTCCTTTGCAGGATGGCTTCCCAAAGTACATGACTCTTAAATTCCTTATTTTTAAATTTGGCGGTAGGAAGAAGCCTTGATACTTTTTGATGAGGAACCAATTAATAAATTGCCGTTTTCACGTAATTTATTCCTGCAGCTTCTGCTCTGGCTGGAGTTAATTTTGTAGATTTTTTACCTGGACTTCCGGTTATTATAAAACAGTAAATTGATAAATACTGTAAATGGATCTCATACTCAAGTCCGAGCCAGTCTCAAGCTAGATTTTACCAGTCCTAGCCATATTAATTCCTCATGATCTCGCCATTCAATCTCTATGGGATCCTTATTTCCTTTCATCAGGGAGCGGCTAGGGGGGTAGTTGAAATAAAATCTCAATTTTAAATTATCCTCAAGCCGGAAATCGCCCTATGAATTTAAAACATTGATTTTTTGGTACTAGCGTAATTATTATTGAGGCAGGAGCGGGTAGGAATATTTTCAGTCAGAAATTACTGGAAATCCGACGGTATAAACGAATCCCCTTATGACCGTATTCATTCAGTCGCAGTCCAGTGCTCATCCAGTTCTTACCTTCAGCATCCGTATCTACAACTATCCAACCCTGTCTGTGTCACCCTTTATAATGTTCTGTTTTTCAGGAGTAGTGCTGCCACAACCTACAATTCACTCCTTTGGATATCCCATGTATATACTTACCCCAAGGAGCAGACAAGGCTTCCTCACACCGTTCCCTCATCCACTGGCCAGGGCTCGGAATGATGGCTTCGTAAGGGAGTGTGCCCTCGCATGGTCAAGTATGCCCAGCCCTGGAGAGAGCATGAGGGGCGGGGCGAGGGAGGAAGACATGATGGGGATTGTACTTTGAAGAAATTACTACTTGGAGCCTGTTGTGCTTATTTCACCAGTTCTGTCTCTGTGCTCCTCATAGTTTAGTTTATTCTGACTTGGCTGTTGTGACTCGTCGCAGGCAACCCTGATCTGCTGCTGCTTCACACAACGACGTCCCAACACCTTACACACTGTATTCGTAGCGGGCGAGGGACTTGGTCATATTTTTAGTTCAATAAATACGTTCATTTCCAGAACATGAGGACCTTCGACGGAGTCTCACTTAATACATCTCTGAGGTCACAGAGAGAGTGCTTTAAATTTTTCTCATTTTAAAATCCAATTTCCTCCCGCGGCACCACTTCTTCTTCTTTTTTTTTTTTTGATTAATATATACTTTGAAGTCCGCTGCCTCTGCCTATATTACGGAGAGACTTCTGTGATCCTGGCAATTCCTATTATTTCCAAAGGAGTGAATTCAAGAGGAATATTTACCAGTTTACCCGATTACCTCCGGAAGTCCGAAGGGTCCTTTAACTATTCCGGATTCCAGTCAAAGGTAATAACATTGTTCGGCCTTCTCTGTAGAATTTTATTTACTTTGGAATGTGTCCAGAGACAGGTCTGATTTCTGACAAAGCTGGGGATTGTAGGAGTCGGTCTATGATTTGGCTTGTAGGATTTTAATTTTTTGTGGTGTAATTTCGGAAAATGTGTGTGATGATTTTTTGTATGTATGTATGTAATTATAGCCGCTCTTGAGTGTGTAGAGTTACTGTTGGGAGTATATTATCCTTGTAGTGTTGAATGTGTTGATGTGTGTGTTGGGGATGTATATGAGTGAGATTGTGAGTATATGTTGGAGTTTATGGGTTTATAGGATGTGATTACAGGATGGGTGATGTGATGGGTATTATAGTGTATGAAGGTTCATTTGTATTAGTCTGTGTGCTTATATATATATTTAATTAGATGCTGTTGTTGTGTGTAAGATTATAGATGGGCCTTGCTTAATGAATTGACTGCGGATTGTTGAATGTAGACTCGTTCCCTATCACACTGGGCATTTATACTGTGGGTGTTTGGGCTGCTGTTTGTGTCTGTAATGTAGTGTGAGTGCTGTGCATATGTCTGGATATTTAGGATTTGTCACATTGTGTTTAATTTCTTATGTATATGTGGATGGGAGTTGGGGATGTGTAAATGGTATGGATATGGATTGTGTATTCTCATGTGGTTAGAAGTATATATGGATATACTGCATTCAAGGTTTTGAAGGATGAGATGGAGGGTTCCTTGTGTGTGCTCTGTTCAACTCTGTTGTAGTAAAGTGTAGTGGGAGCTGATGGGTAGATACATATATATTTTGAGTGTATTGTGATGATCATGTAAGGTATATGTGTACACTTGAAATGTGCTTGCTGAACTCCAAGAGAGCAGGAATGAAGTATATATAGAAGAGGCTGCGAATAGGGAGCTTTTATTGCATGCTTGGTAAATGTTTTGCTTTGAGTTTTTTTTTCAGAGGGAGAAGGAATTAAGAGATTGGGATGTTCGAGGGAAATTCTGACAGATTTTTCGGTTTTTATCATCCCTGTGTGTGTGTGTGTGTGTGTGTGTATGTGAGTGTGTCTGTCTGTATGGTTGGATGTTGTAGGGATTGTGAGTGTGTCTGTTGTGAGGGACAGGAGCAGCGACTTTATGTGGTTTTGCATGTAGTCTTTCTATGTGTGGTACTTTTGCACGGGACGCTTTGCTTTTTTAAACCGTAAATTGTGTATAGGTATGGGATAAGTATTCCTTCATCCGTTATGGCATGCAGAGACTCACAAGAGGTACAGGTTCAACGCTGATAGCGTTTTTCAGTAGTGGCAGCGATGATGGCACAGGCTTAGGTCGTTCACTTTCCCTCCCTGCTCAGTCATCAAAATAAGTCAACTTTTTCACAAAAGGAGTGTTGGGTCTGTCCCAGCGTTGACTTGAGGAGGGATCATATTTAAGTCCATATATATACACACGGAGAGAGGAGGTTACAGGGTACGAATTTAAACATAAGGTTTGGAACGAGCTAAGAGCAAGAAAAACAATTGACTGGAAGGTGTACAAATTGGTGGTATGTAGTGAGTCATTTTTACGTGGCAAGATTCCGTGTTGTGTGCGTAAGAGTTTTATTACGTACTGTAGTCCTTGTTGTATACTTGAGAGCTAGCAAGATAAAATTGTAATTTAGTGATATGGAACAGGACTATATAGAAGGATTGGTCTATAACTCCGCGGATCTTATTCGTAGGACGACGATTCTGTCTACCTTGTAAAGATTAGTATTTACGTGAGAACGGACGATGAGATAATCACTTATATTACACATTTTATTTCATTTTTTCCCTGTAGCTTGATATTGCCTCTCTATTGTATTATCAGCAATTTGGATAAAATGAATATCCTCTCTGCTGTCTATACTGTATCCAATTGGAAGGTTCCCTTCGTTGTGCTTGGAAGGTATTCTCTTTCCTTCTTCTCAATATTCCATTTTCCTTCCAACTGTACTCTTTTGTAGTAAATAGTATACACAAGCAGATGAGGAGGGACTATTACACGTATACAATCTCATGCAATTTCCCCCTCTCTCTCTCTGTCTCTCTCTCTCTCTCTGGTGCACCTTCTTACCCATGGTCTCTTGTGTTCTGTGCAATAAGCTTCTTCCACTATAGTAAGTACATAGCACACAGAAGCATGAGAATGGGGATGGGGTATAATAGGGATTAAGACAGTCGTGCTATTTCCGTTACATGAAGAACATTTTCGAAATACATGAACACTATAATAATTATTATAGTATTTTATTTTGAGCAATTTTTAATTATTTAATTATGTACTGGGCGCGGATGGGGAATGCTTAGGCTCCCCGAGCAGGGGATTATGTAGGGTAGCCTTTGCGCTCGAGGGCTCGAGTGTATTGGAATGTGGTGCTGATTTGCCGATGCAGTAATAATGCATCAAAACTTGTGGGAATAAAATCCTAATGGGAGGAGAACGGGAGTTATGTAGTAGGAGGCTCGGGCGGGCTTTCATGTGGCATGCATCTACCTACGTGTCCACTCTGGTTATCTTGATATAGATAGTATTTATATAAACAATGTTACCTCACCGTGTAGTTTTTTGATACCTTCTATTCCCTTGACTCCCAAGTGCCTGGAGAAGTATCAATTGGATCAACTACTTGAATGGGGATACTACTACAAATTGCAATAATAATGGGGAAAAGTATTTCATATGGCAAATAAAACGTTGGTTCTTTTCTTATTGGTTATTATCCTGACTCTGACGTTTTTGCATTGAGAGCCTATGTATAAAAATATACTCGAACCTCTCTTATATGTATGTAAGTTACAGAGAGGAGAGTTGGGCGGTTTTAGAAAGTGAGCGGTGTCGTAAGTACTATTATTGTGGGTCAGGAAGGGTATACTTGCATATTTTGCTTATAAGTGTGCGAATAAAAATAATTGCCACCTTTGCACACATGTTGGTGCCTTTCGTGCACATGACGTCATGTACATACTTATATGTTGTATGTAATTGATTACGTTACTTCGTGTCTGACTTATTTACAAAAGGTCATTGTCTTCTTTAGAAAATTACATATATATTAGATATATATATACACAATTTGGAAGAACTTGGAATGGAGAGTGGTTGAGGGTGTGCATACTTTCGTATATGTATGGTTATGTGAAGAAACCGAATTTTATTATTGAATTTGATTTCTCAACTTATTGTTAACACTGTGACACGTTGCGCAGCTTGGTTGAAGGTTTTCCTATTTTTTTCATTCGAAAGTGGAATTTAGCCATCCCAGTGTCTCCGACTCTCAGTATTGTATTGTAACGTAATTTATTGTAACTACATTTTTTTTTGTATAGCGGATCCAACAGGGTTGATACTTCAAGAATCCAATTCTCAAAATTCTTTTTTCGTAGTTTTGAATCCGTCCGTAGATATTTGGTATTATTAAAGTAAGAAATTGTCCCCATGGTACAAGATCTGTCAAAGGAAGGGAAGAAATCAAACAGTAAAAAAGTGTAAACAAATATTGGAATGCAGTGAGTCAACCTTAGACTTAAACAAGTGAAAGAGTAGGAAAGGCATTAGCTACAATAGTTAACATTTAACATACAAGTATGTACATTTGTCATTCGGACATCCACAGAGGCATGATGCCGAGTTGAGGGGATGAAGTTAAGGAAAAGTTTTTATTTGATTGACGACTGACGTACCGGTCTTTCCAAGTAGTAGTGCCAACGAGACAAGTGCCTGGAACCTTTCAGTATTTTTAGAGTAAATTGTAAATACATACGTGTGAACGTGATCAAATCACCCCTCGGGTAAAAGTATATAAAAAGGTAAATGAGGTGTTCCTTCGGCTCTTGCATGTATAACGTATTGCTATTTTCGTTGGAGATATTTCCGTTTACGGTTTGTTGCAAAGAAATTTAAAGTTTTACCGATTCTATCCAAATGTACAGCCGACATATAAGTGTACGCTCGTGTGAATTGGTGGTAATCATTGAGTCTTTACTGTTGGTAGTTTCAATTTAATTTAAGTTTCATTTAAATAAAATTTGATGTGACCGTACCGTGAGTGGATCCTCAAATCTAAAAGTAATTATTTCTAGAATTTTTTTTACTACCGTTAGGGAAATCCGTGGGAAAAAAATGGGCGGGGAATCGATCATCGTATTCAACATGCTGCTTTCGCTTGCATTCTTCCTCTGCTCTCAGTCAGCTCACAGAGCACGGGAAGGTTCGCTAAACTATAGAGATACCATTAACATCCCTGACATTCACACACACTATTTTTCATCTCTGTGATAGCAGCATACGATACGGTCTTGTGGAATTAGTGCGACAGATTTTTCGCGGTTGCTTGTGCTTTTGGTATGATTCATCCGATTAGTTTTATATGATTATTTTGAGAGCTTTACAAGCTTGAGCATATGCAGCAACATTTTAGTCAAAATAAGGCTTGTATTGCGTACGGAATTTGATATGTGATTTACAAAAAAGTTGTGTAAGTAAGTTCTATATCTATGTATAATAGTCCATGTAGTGGGACTTATAATTTGTCTGCTTTATGTAGAATCACGCTACTACTATTACCAGCACTGTCGCATTTAGTGATGTAATAAGTCGAAGCTTCACCACAGCATTGCTTCATGTCTCAGTATACAGAGTTGCTATCATGTCATTTATCGTTTCGTCAGTTGTCAGTTCAGTACCAGATCATGTGTTAAAAAATCATTTATAATAATAATAATTATACATGTACCTCTCACGAAAACTGTACCAGCACTGTCATATTATATGGGATGATTGCATTTTTTTTTGGACACTCCTATTGGATCTTGGTCAATGCGTAACGAAAGTGTATTTTTGAATTAGGTATGTTGATGAAAAACTTGATCATTTGGAATCGGCCTTCAAACCTCGTGATCAACGCAAAATCGATTTTTTGAGACTAACTGAAGAAATGAGTTAAGAAGAGTTGTAGCTTTTGAGGAAAACTGTTTCTGTATCACAGCTGCTGTACAAATCCAAGAAGCTAAGAAGATATTAAACGAACCGGAGTGACGATGAACTTGAAAACCCATGTTATGTCGTAAAATAATGAAAGAGTGAAAACTCTGTAGACTCTCGAAGAAAATTCATACAGTGTAAGCTGCAGCGTAATGAGCGTGTCGGCATCGTCTGAATTACCCGACGAGGGAGAAGAGCAAGTACTTAACCATCAGAAGGTTCTCGAAGATGTTGGAAGAGAATCTGCAAAAGAGTCTTTAGAGCTAGAGTGTTTGGGTGACAAGGAAGACAAGGATCAAGCAACAGATTCGGAGGGGAAGGGAAAATGCAACGTAATAGGAGAAAACACGGAGGAGATTGAAGAAAAGAAAGAGCTTGTTACATCTCTCAAACCGACAGCAGTTCTTCCTGAGGATGAGGAAACTCAGTCCTCACCCCCACATGAACTTTCTGATACTCCATTTACTACCACTACTACTACGAGCCAGCCTGAACAAGATGTCACGTTTATCAAAAATTCCATAACGCCACAAACATTAACGTTGGAAAATAGTGTAAAAACTTTGCCTTACATACAAGATACTGTCCCCAACTCCAGTACATCTTCAGATTGTGATGCTGACAGTGAGGCGGGAACATCCACTAGTAGTACAACGTCAATTGATTATCTAGCTCTCCCGCATGTACCTCATTTAAATGCTACACCGCAGCGAAGCCTTCTCAAACGTCGGAGTGAGAACACAACAAGTGAAGATTGCTCGGCTCCCAAGAAAAAGCGGTCGATTGCATTTGATGGTGTCACAGTCTTCTATTTCCCCCGAGCTCAGGGATTTACTTGTGTGCCCTCGCAAGTAAGTAAATGACGTCCTCTACACTATTTCGTATTTCTTGACTGTTTTCCCTTCATTTTTACGGAAACCAGCTCAAAAATTCTGCTTTCAATTTTTGAATATTTTATTTATGCGCAGGTGTCGACAATAATTCTTTACCACATTATGGTCATAATGCGTACTACATATTTTCCATAAAAGCAGCATTTTTATCCAGAATGTAGGAAGATGAAAGAAAGGAACAACAAATGATTACCTTAATTCATTAATATATTTTTTGTTCTTGGTTAGTATTGAAGTCAAATACATTTCACGCTTGGCAGTTGTTTTCCTGAGATTATAATCATTAAAGACCAACGGTATCCATTTCGACACTACAAGTGAAGGGAAAAAAATTGAGGTTTATCTTCCGTGAAAGCTCTTGGTTGTTCCTTCGGTTTGGCTGGGTTCTCTTTTCTGGCTGCAGTGTTGGCTTTCATGGGTACTGACGTAGAGATAGGGTTCCATAGTGTGATCGAATGCTATGATAGCTGGACAATGAAACCGTATGCATACTGTAATACATATCCGTACATGTCTCCATTGGAACATATTATATTTTCTGTTTGTTATGCCTATACTCTATACTATCAAACTAAAAGGGAGCGGATTTATTTTCGTTTCAAGAAGTTTCATTAATTAAACTTTGGTTTCAATAGCCATTATCATTTTAAGCATTTGCAAATGATGTTTAAAAAGTCCCCGACTAATTGTTAATTAAAAAATGTTTGTACAGTAAATGGGGGATACGTTGTATACTTTGCATTACTGTGCGATCCTGTTATTCTTGTTGTATGGCAACCAAATACAAGCTTGTACGGAACTAGTTTTGTTATGTATGTACATAATGAAAACCAAGGAATGACATTTTTTCATTTGGAAATTGTATTTGACTTGAATATCTCGTACCTTACATTCATCATCAGGTTCAGAAAGTGTGTACATATTACACGGATAATTTTTTTGAGTTTCCTGTGAGTCGCAAGTCATTTAAACCATCTGTGATCTTTGTCTTAATACTTAGGTTCGTTTTCTTGTTAATAATTTTAGGGGGGCTCCACGCTTGGAATGGGTCCGCACCATTCTGGTATAAGGAAATTCTCATTAGGAGAACATGCCGCGGAACAGAGGCGGCTTCATAAACAAACTTTAGTTCGACTAAGGCAGCAGCAACAGCAAAGTCAGCTACTGCAACAGCAAGGAGAAGAGTCTGTAGCAGGCGATGAAGAAGCGAATCCGACAGGGTCTCAAAGCTCGCATCATTCAAGTGATGACAGTGACAGCCATGAAGAGGAAAGTGACTCCGATCTTGACATGGATTTGGACAATTACTACTTCCTTCAACCTGTTCCGACGAGGCAGCGCCGTATTCTTTTAAGGGAGGCTGGAATAAAGAAAATAGACTCATTGGAGAAGGAAGAATGTCGTGACATTCGAACATCAAGGGAGTTTTGTGGGTGCTCTTGTAAATCTTACTGTGATCCGGATTCTTGTTCTTGCGCTCAGGCTGGAATCAAATGTCAGGTAGTATTATCAAAACTTTGGTACTTACATATAATTAACAACGAGGGGTTGCTTTAAAAAATATCTTGACAGGAAAGGGACAGTTGGTCAAACTTATGGGGGACACTGATTTAGTTCGTATGAGCTACGTTTTATTTTGCTTTTTAGACCTAACGGGGCCGGCTATTAATTGTTTTTGGTTTCCTTCTTTTCAAGGTTTTATACCGGGCGGACTTATAATGAATTTGGGAACTTTTGTCTACAACTTTACTTTTGTTATTATTACTGTTGTTTTCACAAGTGAAATTCCTATTGATTTTATTAGGTCGACCGGCTGAGCTTCCCTTGTGGATGTAGTAGAGATGGTTGTGCCAATCATAATGGACGAATTGAATTCAATCCTATTAGGGTTCGTACCCATTTCATTCACACTCTCATGCGGATCGAATTGGAAAAGAAGCAATGCGAGCAAGTAAGTTCATAATTTGTGTCGCCAAAATGTGTGGGATCTTTAACCTCTGCTTGCAAGAGTTAAAGGTGTAACCTGTTTTCATTTTTAAAATTTGTTGGCATTCCAAATTTTTGTTGATTTGTATTGTTTTTACACGAAATATAAAATTTAGGACTTCCGGTAAGAAGTCTCTGTTGCCATTTATTAATTAATGGTTAAAACCTGAGAAAACAGGATATCATATTATATTTATGAATGAGTGAAAATGACAGTATACGAATTGATGCATAGGAGAGACGCCATATATGTATGTGTATGTGACAAACAAGACCTTTTTCGGACGCCCAGGCATGAGCGTACCAGCGAAAATACCGGATAGTCAGTTATAGGGACTTAATAGAAATTTGACGGTGTTAATACTCCAGACTGGCAAGTTACAAAATCTCCTTGTTGGGTTTAGTTTTATACGGCAAAACTTTTACTCTGACCCAACCTAAAGAGGTAGATACCGTACTACCAAAGAGGCCAAAACTTTATAGCTAATTTATTACTAGTAATATTATGTATTTTATTTTGTTTCTTAAAATTGAATCATTTCATTTTATACTAACAACAAAGTCGAGTTTTAATTGAGATACTTTGTTGCTTCATAGGTCAATGGGAATATACATATGGCCAACCCCTCGCTGCTAACGCCAAACGCTCAGTTTCAAAATTCACATGAGCAGCAGCAGCAACAAGGGACAGGGAATGGTTTGGGTGCTCCGGTATCTATGGGCGACATCTCTTTACCGTACAACCAGTCTGCTGCTGCGTTGCAGCATCAGTTGAAACCTCATTGTTCATTCCAACAACATTGGAATAACTCCAATGCACAGCATCAGATTCATCAACAACCAGCGGCTGTTAGTGATGATCCCAACAATCAGCAGTACAAATACAGCAGATCATTGTTGAGAGACGTTTCTTTTAGTTCAACAATGGAGCTGGAATCCTGTGTAAATGCAGGGAATTATACAAATGTTCATTTTGAACCACTGCTTGATGTAATTGCGAATCCTAATATGAATTCCAATTTGAGTATTGCAAGCTCGCAGCCCCTGTTCCATCCCGGTGATGAGCTTTCCGGTAGGGAGGACTCTCTTGATCTCTATTCTACATTTCGAGAAGACTCCTACTCGGAAACAAGTGATGACTTTTCAAACGAGAGCGGTGACAATCGTTTTACACCTGTCGTCACTTCAGGTCCTATCAACAATAGTCACAACAGGCCTCTTGAAATGAATTTCTTAGTACAAAATGGAGTCCCGGGTGTTGGCATAGTAAATCAAAGTGCTGGAATGGACTCTACGGTTATAGCCCCTGGGAGACCCTCTCCGAGGCATAACCACTATGTAGATGCTTCCTACTACAGTCACAATCATGCCTCTGTGCAATCTTCTCTACACCACCAGCAGCATTCGCATCAGCAGCAGCCTTATCATCAAAGCATGATTGCTCATAGTCACTCTCACCGACAGAGTCAACCTCAACAACAGCAGCAGCCATACCATCATTCTCATTCTCTTCAAAACACCCAGCCCATGTACAATCATACGAATGTAACTAATCACACCTACCCAGCAGATGCTACCCAGCAAGAGCAGCAGCAACCTCTTCCACATATTCATAATCATGATCATAATCCATACAATGCAAATGTTTGCCAGTCCATGTATCCCAAAACTGAGTACACCAATGGTTACACAACCCTTGAAGAAATGTCCAATGGAAATGGCTGTGACGGATACTCCACTAATCGCCAAGTTGATACTGAAAGTAATGGCGATCCTTCAAATTTTTTATCATTGAATATTGTCGGTCTACCCATACCAGAAGAAGTGTTGCATGAAAATGGGACCAGTCGTACACCTGACCCTGAGAATGAATCAAACAAGAATGTCCCAGCTTACACGGACTTAAATACTGTCACTTCATATACTAAATTAGAACCTTTCACTGAAATACTTCAAGGGGCAGCAAAAGGTGCCTGCAAAAATGCTTTTCAAACTCTGCAGCAAATCAGTCGGGAGGAAGAAGATATTGAAAATAAGGTCACGGAAGGTGAGCCAGAAAGTCACTCGGATGATGACGGAATCACCGAAAATTTTGGTGAAATTATTAAAAAGAGCATGGTTGAAACCGTTTCTGCATAGTATAGTTAAGGATGTTGATGTATTGAGGTGGATTGCTAATTAATTATTATTATCATTGTTAAATTTAGAAAATACTCAGTAATGAAATGCCAAAAATGGTGCAAGTATCACAGAATAATATTAATTATTCAGTATCAGCAGGTCTCAGAACCTACTACTGTGGCTCTAAACTGTCTTACCCTGATAAATAACATCTGGGGATAGGAAATTGTCAAATGGTTTGCTAAGCTTAGAATATTAGTCTTAGGTGTGTTAGCTAAGATACTTATACACGTATCACCTAATTAATATATTGCTACGTATATACGCATGTATAAATATTTCATCGGACTTTGAGATCCAATTTTCTCACGATTTTTATTAATCTTTTTGGAAAGAAATGTCGCTAGAATGTTTGCGTATTTATGAACAAAAGTAATAGACGAAAGAGTCTTTCACTACTAGCAAATATTTTAAACAAAATGATACGCGGACGTAATGAGGAAGCAGGCGATAATTTTGTTGTAAAGGCTGCCTATAATTTGTAGGCGTAAAACAAATCGCAGAAATGTAGTACATTTTGTTCGAAAATTAATAATCAATTCAGGAATCAGAAATTAACTCGTGTTTATCTTCGGCAAATTGAGTCCTTTGGTACTTACTACGTGAATCTTTCAAAAAATTCTCAAGTAAATTGTACGAAGTTATACGGGACAAATAATCGCAGAATAAGTCACACGTGCATTTGGTTACAAATTTTGCTTTTGGTTCATGGGAGTAGCGATGGAGTAGTTGAAGATCGAAGCGCCTTAGTAAATAGACTCGATTTGTGTAATTTGTATTTGCGCAAGTACTAATTATTACTTGAGTAATTTTGACTTCCGAAGCAATGATGTTTGTAATCATGCATGAAATGTAATATCACTATTTCTCTCTATCTCGAACTCTGTTATCGTTCTCTTTCTGCGTGTCTTTTGAGCGATTTGGTATAGATGTTCTAGGGTCTATTCTTGTAATGTATCTTGCATGTCTAACTGCACCCTAGCTCATGTAATGCATACTATCATTTTGCAGAGAACCAAGTCTCGCTTCTGATGACACTTCAAATAATCAGCCAGAAAATCAGTTTAAACATTTGTTTTTAATAATTCTAAGCGAGATGACAGACGCATGCGGGTGACTGATAATAATTTTAAAAATTCACGATTTTTGAAAATGATTTTGTACTTTGGTTTGTGTTGTAATTTAATTTTTTGTTTCAAAGCAACTATTAATTATTAATAAAGAAATACTTTCAAATTTTGTCATTCATGATATTCTGTATGAGATGGTATCCAATCAACAGTACTATTTCTGTAGGTACTTAAAGTCAAATACAATAAATGGTCGGACGTGCTAATAATTACTAGTGTATTGCTATATAAAAAAAATTGGTTTCGTTCTTTTGGATTGGATGCGAAGTACTGAAAGGATTAAGTATAAAAATTGGTATCCGTTTTAGTAGCATTAGCTAATTTTACTAGAGCCCTAACGCTGTATTGTTTTGCTTATCCATGTCTACTGTGTCATCATCAGTTTCTGTAAACTACCTAGGAACAAATGTTGGCACATTATCTGCTTCTGATGTACTAATGCTTTTATTCGGGACTGCCAACTTTGTAGCTAACTTTCCACTTCACAAAGATTTAGCTTTTTGACTAAAATATCCATTTAAAAATCATGCCCGATTGATAATGACAAATATCTATTTATGCGTTGTATGCTTGTCAAACACGCTCAGCGCGATTGCCCTCCGCATACATAAATAATGTCCTTCCAAAATTCTTCCGAGCAATTAAGGTATTTCTTTGTTTTGATAAGCCTTTTGATTGCTGCAACTTTGTCCAGTGGAAATACTGAAAAATGGATTACTAGTGGTTCCACGATTAAGGAATTTTAACTGCAGGGTTAACATTTGCATGCAATTCAGTTTATTTTATGCGGTTTGCGGAATGGTTCTCGTTATGGAGACCTACTAATTTTTTCTTTGTACATATGCATACAATATCCAGTGATAAATTGGAATCACTCGTATGACTTTCTCTCGAATATTTGTTTTTATGGTATGTGACACAGTTAGGCCACAGGTCAGTTCCGGATTTATTGAGCTTTCGGATGAAATGTAGCTTTACTTATCCCGTAACGGTGTACCTGCAGCTTCAAGCCTCTGTATATCTATAGCCAATTTCGGATTACATGGTAGCTTTTCAAACTCCCATGTTTTAACCCAAGACCAAATGTCGCTGGATATAATAATGAGGTCAAAGCGTAGCGTAACCATAGGTAGTTTCTCAGGAGGAGAAGGTCTTGTAAATAAGTTTTATTTGTTATCTCAGCCATTTGGTTCCGCCATTGTGAGGTTCATTTGGAATTACTGCCTTGATTTAAATGTTAACGCATTGAATGAACTTATTTAGTAAGTCGTACTACATAGTAAGGAAGATTTATATACGGATTTACGTACTTCCCTAATATATTATTTACGTTATAGCGTGTAATCACAGTAGTAGCACTAATCGTCCAGAAACTTGCACAATTATTGTTATTAGATCGGAATTGGAAGCGATTACTATTTTAGCTTTAGCGTGTAAGTTTATAATGGAAACAAAGTCAGAGGAGGAAAAAAAACTCGGGCATTGACTCCAGTGTAACCCCCCAACGTACGTTTGTTGTTGGCTAAAGTAGTACTACTATGCACCTTCCATTTTATTAGCAAACCAATTTGCTATAGGTATTGCCTGATTCGGGTACTAAGGATTATTGTCGTAATTCGTTAATTACAATTTGAAATGTCATTCGAAGATTTAGCCATATTTAAACATTATGGAATATTTGGTCCATTCTTTAGGGAAATTAGCTATTCTGATTGTGAGGACATTCGAAAATAGCTAAACGTTTAGGAAGGATTTTCTTCCGCAAGGTTAAGAATCGACCTATGGATTTCGTGACTTTCACTTGACAGAACTGTCTGTCACTTTTTATTTAGTTTGTAGTTCGTATAAAACAGTATTTATTCGCTTTTTCTCTTGAGTCTACGCAATTGATTGATACAACTGGGTAGCAGATGAAAACTACACACTACAGCTACTTACTAGTGCAATTGATTTGTACTACTGTAATTATCGCAGAAGTAATTACCACGGGAGCACAATAGTTATACACAATTATATTAAATGTTTTAATAGTTCTTAATCGTTTACAGTTCTTGTTCAATGCCTTATTTCTGTAATAATTATTGCCTACTGAGGAAACACAACACTCAACTTGGTCCATTCAAGCTCGGAAGGAATCTTTTTCCCCCCAAAATAATCCCTAGACGTTTTTGCTTGGAATGTGAAGTTGCTTTATTTTTATTGCTTCTTTATAAACCCATTTAAAAATACTTTTCCCCAAAACTTTACTTTTAAAAGTACTGGAAGAAAACTATTGACCCTCGATTTGTCCCCCTATCTTGAATTTGACCTTAGCTACCAAGTCGCTCTATTTATAAGACTAAAGAATTAAGCAAGCGAGTTTTGAATTCAGTGTATCCTAAACAAAAATTAAATTAATTGAAATCAAAGAAACTAGGAGACATACTTGAGCCGAGCCTTCGGGTATGACGTTACCTACATATATGATTCCTGTGTCATTAAATCCTGGCAATGCTAGAGGTAAATGAAATTGTTACATATTTGTAATGAAAAATAGGGAAACGTAAATTCCTGCTTGAGTCCTGGAAATGTTATCAGATTAACTTTGTGTTGTAATTTCTAGATGTACTTTCTACAAAAATATCAAAAGCAATTGTTATGAAATCTATGTTCCTGTTGACATCCATGATTAACTTTTGTGGGATTTGATTTAGTAGCTTACAGATACAAATCACTATTTTTTACATTTGAGCAAACGATTTTGTACTTCGAACTGAAGGAAAAACCTTTTCAGATGGTGTCTTATGAACGGGGAATTGTGAAGACCATTTCCAATTCGAAATGCAGCTACTATGCTATTAACTATTACTTCGGCGCCGCTAAATAGGCACGACCGAATTGAAGCGTTTTTAGAAATTTAAATAGGCAAGGTGTACATTCTATTCATACATTTATATATGAACGGACTAAAGAGCAATATAATTATGACCAATTGTTTTGTGAATTCTGCCTAATTTCTGTGAGTTCAGTTGGTGTTGATGTTTAGTCTTATATGAAGCTTGTATTGTTCTCTCTGCCATTGGTTGTATCTGATTTAGTAATAAGTAAATGGCCTTATTTCCTCCCATAAACGGACAATGTTAATTTGCTCCTAATATGTCGTCAAGATACGTTCCGACCTACAGGAAGGATACAATAATATTTATGACATTATTAAGCGCTAAAATGTACATAATCATACGTTATATAACTTATCAGTAGGGAAAGGACATGTGCATAAGTTATTTACTGAGAACATCGACGAGTCTATACCAGGGCATCATAATAATTTTTATTAAATCGTAAGTTACTTTGTTGTTTCTACTTATGACAGATTTATTTGTCTCAATAAATTCAGCAAAAGCAGTAGAAGTGATTAAAGCAATAAGTTTATATATGCTACGTTAAATGATGTTTCCGCAGCGTCATCATGGATTGGTGCTGGTTTACCACCGTATCTTAAATCCTGTACTGGCCTTGGCCTACCATTTAGAGTAAACAAAACTAACTTGAAACATTAGGGTATCAAAAATTAGAGATAAATTGCATGAGTAAATTAAGAAAACATGTTAAAATACAGATATGAAAGTATTACTAAAACAATGAAATTTTTAGTCTGAAGTCGCAATTTTGATAAAAATGCTTTAAATCTATAGCCAATAAAATAGTCGTAAGCTGTAAATTCATATGTCGTTAAATGTCTTTAACGAATGAGCATACTAAGTGCGGATTTCCATTGTATCATGTATTGAGTTTCTATCAGACTTTTTCCAGCCATATTTTTGTGTGAACTCGGGAAAGAAAAAAGGTGAACTGGCAGTGAGGAGGGGCACGATTTTCAGCGTAGATATATTTATTGAGCATTAAAAGAAACCAATCTTGGCCATGTAACTAAATCATTTTAAATTGTACCAAAAGCTTCAAAATATCACTCCTTACATTGTTTTATTTTTTTGATTTGTAAATCTCACGTTTGTATATATTTCATACAAATGGTTCCAACAAAGCTATTTATTATTATTTAAGGACGAACCATTATTATTACTTCATTGTCAAATATATGTATTATCCCAACTCACATTATTACACACTACGTATTTTTTGAAAGAAATTTACAATCTTTTTTGTAGAAAATAAATGTTTATCATTAGATTGTTATAATAAACGAATTGTACGTAAATAGTTTACACATGTTGTTACTTACTAAAAATATTCATGTTACGTGCATTATGTAATTACACATGTGCTACTAGGTATGTTTCATCCACTAATTGGCTTCGTAGATTAGTTTTAGTATGTATAGATTACGCTCATAATTCTATGATTTATAAATCATCAAAGCTGAAAAAAATAAAAAATCGTGTAAAGAAATCAAGCATATTGTCTTCATTTATTTATTTCTTACTCTTCCTACACTAATTATTACTCATCCTTCATACTTCACCTCCTACAATGAAAAGTCCTCAGAAGTGTAGTGGCACAAAGCATTCGTAAATGTTGCCTTTAAAATTTTTGAATTAAGTTTGTAAAATATCATTTTAGAAATGCATTTACAATCCCCACGTAGTTTGACCGGCACGTTTTCTATTCAAGCCATTATTTTTGTCACTTTTTAATTTCAGAAAATTTTCGGGTTCCGGAGTCATATTGTCACTCTGCAAACCGTTGCAGATTCGTTCATAGTGAAACTCACAAGAGCGATTAATCATCCCCCGTTAAGAACCCGAAGGTATCGATTACCGTACCCGTGCGTTTGTAATTCACCATTATTACTACTGCTAAACTGCTACCCCTCACAAACGGATCTCAGGACTTACTACGAACATTCTTAATGGTAGAGTCAAGTATTGACAAATAAATTTTTATAATCTCACAAACCAATAAACTCTCTTGCATTTACATTTCCTCATTAGTAGTTCCATATTTAAAATTCCAGGCAAACTAAAAATTAACATTCTTCAGAATAGGATTACCAGCACCATTCACAAGTGCCGTTCGAGTTAAAGGGGGTTATTCCCATACTCACATAATGTGAGTCACATTGGACAACAGCAATAAGGAAAATGGAAAGGCCAGAAAACCTTGAGAAGTAAAAAAAATCAGTGCATTAAACGAAGCAAAAAACAAAAATGAATACATTTAATGGAAACTCATTCCCACCGAACCTTGTCTTCCAAAAGCTCCAAATATGGAATTATGATGGTGTTTCCAAAAAAATAAAACATTTACGAACAGACCCTTTTTAGTATGCATACACAGCTCATCTGTTGTGAGGCTCTAAGAGATGAAGGTTATATAGGCTGTTTTGTGGATATGTGTATAAGCATGCAAATATGTGCTGTTAACGTTAACAGCGAGAGACCGGCTGTAGTCTCCAGAGGAGATAAAACCTGATTCAGAGAATTATACAGACATTGCAAAAGATAAAGATGTTATGAGGTAATACCAACATAGAACCAGTATATTCATTAGAGACAATACGGGGTTATCCCATAAGGAAGTTTTGGATCGCCCAAGTAGAAATATAATTTTAACCATGTATATATTTGCTCGTGCCGTTAAAAGCAGTAAAAAAAATTTAAAGGATTTTTATGCTATAGGGATATGACAGTAAATGTGGAAATAAGAGTCGAAGTCGAAACTATTCACATCTCTCGGGTAGGATCTAATAATTGTAAGTAACTACAGCATCCAGTTATTAAGCTTAATATACTATTAGTAATAAATAGTCTATTACTACATACAGTTACAACACGATTTTAAACGCATAGAGGACCTGATGCATGTCAGTATCCAGGAAGAGTGTTCTTACACATATTGCTCCTATTTATATTTCCCTTTTTCGCACCACCAATAAAACAACATAACCAGTTCTATTCGTGGCTCCTGATAATATTCCTTTCCCGAGTATATCTAATTGTAAGTCTACGTGGCAAAAATATATGTATATGGAAAGATAAACGTTACAATATTTCGCCTACATTTCCCAACTAGTACTTGATTCCAGCAGGTAAAGGTATGCAATAGGGATTATATTTGTTAAGTAACATTCAGCGTACGAAAAGGCTCTTGTAAGTATCTTCAGTACTATATACACAAGTACTTATACAGTAACGTCAACGTCCAGATGTGTATTTCAACAGTGAGCACACACATGTAGAAGAACTTCAAAAGCCAGGATACAGATGCTATGCTCTTATGTACAGACAGTAGTTCATATATATGATATGTAGGAAAAAGTTGTTCCCCCCTTCCACAACACATCCAATCCTCTGTAAGGAATACACTCCAAGTGGTTTCTATAAGTTGAAAAAAGTTTCTGTGAGTCGTCTTTCACTATCACCAAAAAATTCTAATTAATTGTAAACATGACAAAATGATATTTGAAATATTGAGAAGAGTCACGACAAGTCTCGATTTGTAACTTCATTCCTAAACTTCCCAGTGAATCTAGCCTTAATGAAGCTAACAGTGCGATATTATGTTTTAAAACAATTCATCGTAACTCAACGCTCAAAACAAAAAAACCTCCACATCAACGGCTTTTACTAGTTCCTATAATCGGGCCACTCCAAAAGGTACGCATTTAACTAACTTTTCCAACGTCAGCAAATTATTTGACAAAATACGAAGAAATATCCGTAACTATACCAGTATTAAAATGCTACTCACATAATAACAATTATTACACGGGTAAATTTCCCTTCTGATACAGTATTATCTACAAAGTATGAATTTACATTTTAAAATATTAAGCTTAAAAAAATTAAGTAGGAATAATTACTACAATTAATGACGTTCAATCCTATAAAAAACTACTTCTAGTCTTCCCCAGTCCCATGAAAATTTTTAAATAAATAATTTATCGGGGGAACAAACTTTTGATTTTTTTTTGTTCAACAAATTGTCACTCAACAGTCCCTTTTTTGTCCGTAGCCAAATCCTTCATTAAGGAAGGCCCAAAGCGGACAAAATGGAACGTCAATAAAAAAAAAATAAGAAACATAATAATTCCTTTAATCTTAGCTGAAAATTCATGCTTTCTTGCTTAACTGAACTTCCTGAGCGTCACAAATGAGCGAATTGTGTACGTAAACAGGTTCTCATTTCCGATTGCTCAATTTTGTGAAAGTTGCTAAGGTGACAGTGAGAACGTAATGGGAGGCAAGTAGGGGTGAAGATATGGGAAAAGGAATTATTATCAAGTCAGAATAATTACCTGTATTTTGCAATCCCTATATAAGTATCTATGCCTCGTACTCGTACTCCTCGTGTTTTTAAAAATTGTGTAACTACTTCCACATAATACACATTATTCGATATATCTATCCACATATGCTTGTTTTTTGTTTTTGGCTCGTAGTAAATTTTTGCGCAAAATGCAACAATATATGATTATGTCAAACCCATAAGCAATGCACCCCTTAGCCCAAACACTACACATGTACATAAATACTACTTCCTACAAATTTACCATTTAACTTACTTTCCGTCATCCCTTAACTCCCTCTGAAACCTCCTGTATCTTACAATATTTTAAATTCCTTCCTTTTTAATGCTCCTATACTTTCGAGAAAAACAAATGACATAACACTCATATGCTGTAAGAATCTGACATATGTAACAATCCAACATCCCCATATAATTTTGTTTACAAAGCTCTGTACAAGTGGAGTAACAATAAATGCTTGAGATGAAAGGAGTTCAAATATTCCAAGTATAATAACCCAAACTCTTTTGCTTCCCATTCGCTATTAAGATTCCCTTCTGAGGGGGGAAAAAAGTGTTGAGGTGTACAATGTCATTCAAAAAAATCTCGTCTTTTGGGACTCCTTCTTGAAAAATGTGCCAGTCAAATTGAGGAAGTGGTGCTGGGTGATAACGCTGCAACTTTCTCCCTTCAAACTTTTTTGTGCTCGCTCGTAGCCTCCCGTGTCCCCACTTGTAATAATATTGACTACAATCCATGTACATACGTGCACTTAAGGATGTAGACGGGATTGTAAATAACAATTTATTTACGAACAGGAATTGTGAGACGCTCTTATAATTCATAGCTTACTTGAATTTCAGAGTGTCGGGGATTGTCATTTTTGGATCTCTGAATTCTTCCTATCTATTTAGTGACTTCTTACTCCTCAGCTTGAGTGGTAATATTATCTTGAGGTAATTGATATATAATTATAGGGGATTTTAAAATAAGAATCTTATGGGATCATAATATCAGCGTTTCTGCACCCGGAGCATTTTTCCAAGGTTATTTAATTCCCTTGGTCGGAGCAGAGCTGGATTTTTATTTATGCTGAGTGTTTTGGTGAAGCTGTCAAATATAATATTCAAATTTAAAGAATTGTCAGGAGGATCTGAAGTGACTAGAAGGTTTTTCAAAATTCTATAATTATTACAAGTATTTTATTTTTTTGAAGGGGTATTTTGTGTTGGGTTATGTCGGTGTTTTGATTTGATTGCATGACGTGAGGCGTCACGCACATGTAGGGATTTGTTACGTGTCTGATAATGATTTTTTAAAATGTTGTTCAGTGAGTGGAGAGAGAAAAGTTTTTATGGTGTGAGACTAATAGAGTAAATTCACATTGTTACTGTTGATATTCGTGCTTTCAAAAATTCCATAAAGTGTAGGTAATTATTGAAGGGAAGTTGAAGGATAATTGAAGGAAACATTTGTGGAGGGGATAAAGTACGAGAATTATTATTTCTGAGGTGAACTCGAGAGCTGTGTATAAGTTATAGGAGGATTATTCTTGTTGGGGATGAAATCAGGAATTTGTGTTGAGAGGATTGTGGAAAATATATTAAAATAATTTTTGGTTTGTTTTTTCTTTAGAGGTTGTGAAATTACCTGACAACGAGATTTTTACCGTAGAGATGGACGTGGGAAACACGGATCCGAATGAAATTGATTGGGTGCCGTTTGCACTGACTCATGTGGAGTATCCGAAAGGTATTGGTTTAATTGACATTGAATTTGTTGAAATGGATGAGATAAGGTGTATTTAATTTGGACGGTTTGTAAATTGATTGCAGGGGACTTCATTGGAAAGATCCTGGCGATTTCGAGTCTGATGCCAATGGCAATAATTGCGGGATTCATTACCCTTATTTTGTTCCGTCGTGATCTTCACACAGTATGGGACTTCGAAATCTTACTTTGTTTACGGAGGGTTTGAACATGACACTGATTTTGATGGGATTTTTTTGTTAATTTTTCAGATCACATTTTTTATCGGCCTTCTACTCAACGAATTGCTTAACATGATATTGAAGTATACTATTAGAGAATCCAGGCCAATGCACCGAAATGTCCAGTACACTGAATTTGGAATGCCTTCCTCTCATTCTCAATTAATGTGGTTTTTTGCAATTTACTCTGTGTACTTCACTTTATTCCGGTAATTTGTAATATCGAAAAGATCAGTAGCTGTAATTGTTTGTGTGAGTATTTGATTGATTATTAATGATGTTGGAGGAATTTTTTGATGATGGGTGAATATTGTTTTAATCGGGCATCGACTTTATCGATGTGCTACAGACTCCATCAGTATCCAGGGAAAGGATTAAGTGCGCTTATACAGAAGATTGGAATCATCGTAACCGTCCTCGTAGTTGCAGCGTGTGTAGCTTATAGCAGGTAGAATTTTCGTTTTGTATTTTTAACTGTGGATTCATGGATATAGGATACTTATTATGTTGGAAATTTGAACTACTTAATAATGTTATCATATTTGCCAGGATTTATCTCATGTATCACACCTGGTCTCAAATAATGTGGGGAGCATTCATGGGTTCTTTATTCGCCACGATTTGGTTTGGAGTTACTCAGCTTGTTTTTACGCCCCGCTTTCACGATATTGTTACATGGTCAGTAATAAAAAATTATTTCAGTGCATCTATGAATATATTTATGTGAATCGTTAACATATGCAATGTTATTACCATTTCTAGGCCTATTAGTGAGTTCCTATTGCTAAGGGATACCACATTAATCCCGAACATTTTGTGGTTTGAGTACACCAATTCCAGGCAGGAGTCAAGAGCAAGAGCCAGAAAACACTTAAAATCGCAATGATGGTGACTTAATATTAAAAATAATACTTATTATTAAACTTTGTTGCACTTATTCGGTATACTTATCAACAAACTGGATAATTTCCGGATGTCAAGTAAGCCCAAATAAAATTGTAAGAATAGTCAAATCATTTCGATAAACCGATGCAGATATATTTTGCTTAAAGAGTAAAACTTCTGCGATGTTTTATATGTTTCCTAACGGAATTTTAATAATAATAATAATTATATGTCTTGCACAAGCGCTCTATGGTAATAATAATTTTGAATAAAGTATAAGAATCACCATATTTTTATCCAAATTGACAACGTTAACAAACTGTGATATTTCGCATCAAAACTTTAATATTTAATTCAGTGTGCTGCTGCATCTACATACTGCATAGGTCATACAATATATAGGAAACATCCCAACATCTGACTACAGTTTTAAAATAACAAAATAATTTAATTACGGTATTTAATTTCCATGCAGACATCAGCACCAGCCTAGTCCCAATAACTCACTAATAACTAACCAAGAATGTGGTCGTTTTTATGCATATGAATTGATTACACAAATATGCAAATTCTACAGCATCATACAGCCTGGTACTCATAAAATGAAAATATTCCAACTATTTGATTGGAAATAAATGTGTAGAATTTCTACATTCAGGTTTTCTACGAGAAAAGAATCAAGGTACAAAAAATTTGAAAAGAATTGTATTTATCTTTATTGCAATATAACCGTCGTAGTAAAGTTTGCTAAACTTAATAATAGAGTGACAACATCAAATCAAACCCATCTTCAGTGCTAAACTTCCCGTTAAAAGTCGTACTGAAAAAGGAGAGAAGCAATGAGCAATAGAATAGAGCGATAGTTGTACACTAAATTGAGAACGTAAAGCTATAGAGATAAATAAAAAGGCTCAAGAATTCAGAGACTGTTTGACAATTAAAAACCTACACCGTAAGACTTATCTCCCAGCTTCCGAGCCGCCGAGTTTGCCAATACCTGACTCCTCATGCTGAGGAATTCAGTTTTTCCAATGATTTGTTGGTATGGAGACACCGCATGCACTCCCATCACAACGTGACCTAACTTAGAATCTAACTTAGCATCAAGGCGAGCATTACGGATCAAATTGACGATCCATCTCTCAGCTTTATCGGGATTCATGTCCAACTTCTCGGCTAACATTCTGTAAACAGAACAATGTTGAATTTGTATGTTGTCATAATTAATATTGTTAGAAATGTACAAAAAATTATTCACTGTAAAATTTGATAATACTGACTTACCCTATACTAATACATTGATGAATTCTGCAGAAGGTCTCGAAAATCATAAGCCGAGCGTTTTCCATGAACATCTCGTAACAATTAACCAAAAAGAAATCATTGGACAGTACAACTTCACATTCTTTCAGTTTCTTTTGGGCTTCATCGAAATCGAAATTGATGTGAAGACACTCAATGAATTCTGTGATAGGATCCTTGTAGTTATACGACTCCTAAACAATACGACAATCATCAATTGATTCAACACGAGGAACAAATTATGCGACGGTATATTTTAACCACCAATGTTTTTACCTGTTGAATAACTTGAATAAGTTCTTTCATAGCGCTGGAATGACGGCTATGCTTGCTGACAATAACTGTGGTAGCCCAGTACCGCAGAATGTGAGGGCATGTTGTCTGAATGACATTCAAATACTTAGCGTTGTTAGACAGCAAATCCAACAGAAGGTCCCAGCCTTTAGCATGGTTGAAATACAAGTACAGTCCCCAGTGAAGTAACCAAGTCCGTTGTTGCAACGTCTACAAAACCACTCCATTAATTCACACGCCTCAAAATAGATTTCGAACCAAAATACATATTCTAGGGCATAAAAAAGTAATTAAATTGGTTATTGTTATTCTTCAGACCTGCAGTGAGTTTCTGAAGGGATCCTCGTCAATAAAGTTTTTCAGTTTCTCAAAATCTTCAACGCCGTAATCCCACTGATGGAGCAAAATGTTGCAAGCCAATTTACCCCACAAACCACTAAGGTAGTTCTAAATAACAGCAAAAATTGAACCTCAATATGAATCCGCAAATACAAAGATACGGTTTCCTCAAAGTACATATCGTTCGTAAATAATGTCGCTCAAGACATACCTTATCAGTGGAGGGCACCAATTCATTGTGCAAATTCAAATACGACGAAGCAGTTGAGTAGTCTCCGCAATCATAGTACAGCTTGGCGTAGTCATAGATTGAATCAATCATATCCGTTCGGAACTATTCAAAACCAAATCCATAATGTAACAATTTCCTTTCAACGTCACAAAAACACATCTGTGACTCAAATATGGAATTTTCCCTGCCAAAGTCCTCACCTCATGATTCTTCACCAGATACTCCACCAGCTGCCGGTAATCCCTAGAGTTGGAGATTTGTTCCGGTAACTCATTACTCTCTAAAATGGCACTAATGGCCTTCGAATTCTCCTGGACAGTCTTGTATTTGTCAACCACGACCACACGTTTGTCCAAAAATCTCTACAAAATCAAATCCTTCCTCTTAAATCCATTCCCAACTTACAAGCACACAGTTCATCTTCATATTATAAAAACCCACCTGAGGAACCTCCTCATTGGGATGAAGCTTCTTGAAAACATCAATGACGTAATCCATCATCTTAGTCTCGCTCAAAAGGTTCAGCTTGCTGGTCAAAACTTCCTGATTATTGTAAATCTAAAAAATACAAATCATAACAAAATCAGAGCATGTTAGCAAAAATGCACCCTTTCTCAAACATTTCATTCACTCCCCTTTCACCATACTCCCAATGGCTTCCGCAATCCCACAAAAATTTTAACTCAATAATAATTCAATTTAATTCCATAACCCAAAAAATAATCCAAGCCTTTCTACTTTATCCCAAAATTCTTATTTAATTGAACAGATTTAAGAAAGTCAAGTCATAAAAAAAATGTTCCTAAAATCAACTTACGGACTGTGCTGCCAAAAATTCCAGCAATGGGGCAACCAAATGCCGGTCCAAATATTGGCCAATTTTGTTCGTTAAGTCGTACTGAGCCATTTTGACGCTTAATTTCCAAATCAACTAAATATTTTAACTAGAATTCTGTATGTATTCTTCCGCAGACAGCACAAAATACGAAACTCAATCTGTCGATGAATTCTCACTTGTCGGCAGGAATAATGATTTTGTCCACGCCGGAATGCAATACATTGACGGCCGAAAGGTTCACGTTCTTCACGCTCAATGAGGAGCGTGCTGCTCAAGTACTGTAAAGTATCAATTCACGCTAGTAGAGGACACTTGCGTGCCTATTCTATATGTAGTGTGTACCTTCAGCTTATAACATCAGCCCTCCTACCATAGTTCCTACTACCAAAGGCAGTGCTCAGCAGAACATCATTTCTGGAGTCGCTGCCAGTGCGGGATACGCTTCAATTAATTTACGATTGTTGTAAGTCGGTTCTTTTATTATTTAATTTAACTTGTACCTCGTAGCAACCTAATATTTCGAAAATGATTATTTTTATTTACAATTATTACAGGAAGCCTGGGATGGAAATGTTTTAAAATTGTTTCCTGATTTGCTGAAGCTGTGGTGCTTGCGGATGGTATTTTGAGGGTGGGGTAAACGCTTGTGCTGATTTTTGTAATTTTGGAGAAAGGGCGAATGTTAAACGATTTCATTATTTTATTTATTATTTTTTATGTTGCCAATTAAATGTTTTAGACAGCTATGGCATGCGGTTGTTACCTTTTTGTTTCAAGTTCTAGGACAACCAAATCTGAAGTCTGGAAGACGGGTAGAAATAAGAAGGAAATGTAGCAGAGGCAATTGTAAGTTTTGATTAAACTCTCCAGCATTCTGGAATTTTTAAGAATTGGAGCTTATGGTAGTGACCGGTTTGATCCTATTCGTTGGAATTATTTTGTTTCATTTTGAAGGAATTAGGGATACCAGATTTAGTACAGGTATTGTGGGGCAACAAGACCTTGATGTGGGTTTCTATTGTCGCGGAAGCTATGATGAACAAATTCAGAATTATGCTCGTTGTTGCTCCCTATAACTGTTGTCCTTGCAAGGAAATATGATAGGAAGAAATAATGGGTTTTGGAGTGGCTTCTTTATATTTTCAAACGGATTTGAAAGGTCGGATGAAGATGTTGATGGACTACTTCCAACTCCAACAAATGACCCTTGTCACTCCAACTTGCTATGTGTACATAGTCAACCACTATTGTTGCTTCACCGGGGTGTTGGATTACATTCACTTGTTACTCGAGTTTTGGCGATAGAGTTGGTGTATTGGGCTGGAAAAGTGACTGCTTGATTTATCTTCCTGCATCCAATCCACTTGTCTCTTGTCTCACCAATGCCGAATTTAATGATGCTGGAATGAATTCAGTAAATACTATCTCATCTACATAACAAATCCCGAACTGAACTCTCAGAGAGTCATTAGTTTTTCTAAAAAGCAAGCTCCTCGTTTAATACAGAACACTTGAATAAATAGAAAGGCAAGCAAAATTATAATTATTACTATTAAATTATACAGAAACAATAACTTAATGTGGTTTACAAAGTATATTTATGAATGCCTGAACTTAATCATCATCACTTTTGAACGCTTGTGTTCCCTAGGGTTCGCTACTGTCCATCTTGGGATCAGGAAACAATAATAAGGTATATATTAAGTACTCTCTTGAGATCTTTATTCAGCAATTTTTCACACGTCAGATCCGTCAGCTGTTCGATTTTAAATGTATAGGAAATTATGAAAGTCATGTGCTATGTTAATATAGTTTATGCATTACGGTATCTACTTTCTTATTATTATAGATACCTAAAAAAACATGATTGTTAAATGGAAGGCAGTTGGTTCTTATAATGTAGTTGCTATTAGGTAGAAATATGATATTTCGTATTAAATTGAAAGCTCGTCGATCAGATATGTTTTTATATTTTGTCTGACTTCCTGTAAGAAACTTAAATTATTTTTTATGTTACTTGCAGTGCCCCGGTCAGATTATTATCGACAAATTAATAATTTGACATGGAGTTTGTCGTTGGAGTATCCTAAATATAGATATGCGTATTTATCCCTTAGGATATATACAAGTTGATTTTGATTGTAACTGCTGTACAGCTAACAAGCTGTGTCTACTTGAGTTGAGTAGTGTTGCACTTTGTGTTCGAAAAGTGTGAGACTACAAGGAATGTGTATGTAGCTGTCGTATTTTGAATATAGGAATTAGTTGATATGAAAAATGTCCTTACTTTCTCCTGAGTGGAAACTACTAAAGATAAAGAGTACTGTCTGCGGAGTGGTTGAAGTTGATTCGGTTATGATAAAAATATTGTCGTGGGTATATATAGGATTCGGAGGAGGCATAAATCTAATAGTAATATGCGTCCCGGACCATTTCTTCCCCTGATGCCTTTATTGTTGAAAAGGGAGTTTGGAAAAGTAACATACCGTCGTAATCCAATAAGTTATTCGAGAAGAACAATATTAGAATTTGACCTTTAACATAGTAACACATACTTGGATGAAGGAACGAACACATTCTACACGTCCGTCCACCTCAAGCCGGAGTGACTGGAAATGCACCCCATGTAATTTTAGTGGAAAGAACTCTGGAAATAAAGTGTTGTACAAAAAAGGGGTTTTGTCATTCAAAGTAATTTTCATTTTAAAATTGATAACGTCCAGTGATGCAAACATGTACCAATCAACGTCAGATGTCTAACTCCAGCAGTTTTTCATTCGTTTAATATTTAAAGGTGGACAATAAAGGAATTTTTCAAAGGACATCCCCTAGTGTGGGAATCAGCAGAGCAAGTCGTTTCTCCTCACTGCTCACAATGCACAACCTACATTATGTGAGGACGCAGGTGATCTTCCGATTGAAGAAATTCTTCAAGAGAACTTTGGGACAATGAGAAGGACGTTTCATGACGATCTATGATGCCTAAACAAATAGTGTGGGCTTGTAAATTTACGAAACATATTGCTTCTTATCCTCACATGTATGCAGGCCGGGGTTTATGACGTCGAGGAATTATATTGGTACCTCAACCAGGGGCTCCCAGTACAAAGTTATTTTAAAGATTGTTTCACTGGTGACTCCAACAACATATGTGCACTCCTACAGATGACATGGGTACCCAGTGGGTGGGCGAAAGTCATACCGTCACGAATGGACTCCGATGATTTATTGTCATGCTCATTTTGCCGAGTTTAGCTGGATGAGCAGTTTTCCAGAAGACTGCCACTATATCCGATCTTGCAGTCTTATTCACCGAAGATACTCAAGGAAGACAGTCCACTTGTTCATCTTCGAGCCGTGACAGTGATGACCTCCGATCCTTATGCCTTCCCCTGAGAATTACTCGTGTATAGATTGCCGATCGAGCATCCCTCGGATTATCAGGAACCCAGTAGATACACTGTGCATATGAAATCCTATATGAAATCCTGAGATGCCCAGGGATAGCCGTATGGTATTATTGGGAGAAAAAAAGTCTGATTGGAAAATAAAGATGGACACGGGAGAATGATAGGTAATAAAAGAGCCATCGAAGAGAGCTGAAGGGCATGAGTTTGATGCATCATAACTAGATGTAATAAAATATCCATCTTACCTGCATTTAAGTAGACAATAGAAAACACTTGGTATGCAGAGATGCAGACAATACACCAAGTTATGTGAACCGCTATCTCAACCTCTAGATTTTAATGGGCAAACGTCCGGCTACTTTAAGATGCAAATAATACCAGTTGACAATTATAACGACAGAGTAAAAATCCATTTTAGGTTTGAAGAACAGACAATAAGTTGTGAGTTAAATCTCAATTATCATCTCAGGTCATAAATATCCACCTTATTTTGACACCCCACCTGTCTCCGCTCCTACTAGAAATGAGAAATCAAATCAAACATTGTGGTTTTGCGGGACTGTGGCCTTTTGAATCCAATTATCACTATCACATATACACAAAAATTTTTTTTTTCATCTTAGGAAAACACACATACGGTACTTGAATCCCAAGCTTTGAGGGAATTTCAACCCTGTGTCGTACTCTCAGCGAAAGTACACGCTTGCAATTGCAATGTACATTTTTCATGCTGATCAACTCTATGTACAATCTGTAGGGACGACTTTTGGAACCCATCAAGCTTATGGGCACGGTACTGATTTCCCCTCAGATAATCATGCAAAGAACGAGAAAATTACAAGAAGACAAAATGAGGTGAATGTTTTCCAATCTTATGTGTGAAGCAGGTACAGTATGAACATGAGAAAATTCTTTGGGAAGCAAATTGTGTACTCGTTAGTTCCATAAATTTTATGATTCTTACATTATTTCAGGGAGACACCTTGAGTGTAAATTGACTCCAGCTACATACAAACAAATACATACACGTAACATTACTGTGCCATACATATGTACATATCTGAATGAGCCTGCATTGGAGTATGTAGCAGAAGTCTTCCTCGACTTAAATTACTGGTAACATGCAGGACACTTACAGCATTTCGTTGTACTTCCAAGCTTACAGTAGTAATAGTTGTGGTGTGGTTTCAATTAGATTTTCTCTCATACTTATCAATTACGAGTTGAAAAATTTTTATGAAAATTATTATTATTCCTGTGCTGCGAGTTATGACTATGCACCAAGACATTCTCATATGTGGGAATTGTTAGTTTTATTATGAACCTGCTCTGCATGTACGCGAGCACAAGCAGGCTGTGTGTTCCACACGTACGGCCGAGTGTATACAGTACTAGAGGGAAGGAAATCCCAGCGACCTGACACCTGACCCAAGGAAGGATTCTCGGTCACCCCGAGGGACTGAACAAGAAAAGAGCTTACACACATCTCCTTTCAGAAATGATTGTTATTTAAGCGTGAGTTAAAAAAAAGTCACTGGAAGTATGTAAGCGAGTCACGTCACGTGTCCTACCACAAGTTATCCTTCACTCGTAGTCTCTCATGAAACATGAACAAGATTGAATCTAAAGGAGACCAAAAAGATTTTTATTACCTTCTTCTATATACCAAGCGGCTTAACAAACAACTAGGCTTTAAAAATTTATTGAAGCCGGAGCTTATATGTGGTAGAAACTAACCACTGCTTGTTACAAGCCAGGGTCATAAAATTAAAGGTATTTCTCAGCAAATTCTTATTGCCGTGGTTTTAAATTAGTGTAGTAGGGATTCCGCACAGTCGATAACGTATCTGTTTGCAGTCACTATATATATCTACACATATATTATTTTATATATATGTAAGGAGTTTTTTGGACGTGCCTCTGATCAGAAGTCTGGACACTTATTTACTGTTTATCTACAAAAATCCGCATATGCATGTCAATACCTGATATTCCTCGAGGATTTTTTGACATCCCCAAACATGTGTCTTGACCACTATTACCTAAAACTATGGCTTGTTCCTATGTAAGTGTGTATAGGCTCCAATCCCCACCTCATTCCTTCATGACGATTCAAACTGACAAGGGCACTGAAAGGTTGGTTTATGTATAACCAAAAAATCTATACAAGGGTGTACCCAAGATATCCATCATTGATTTATCAATGTGGGTATTTCGATAGTAAAGTTGTAAGTTTTAGAGGGAGGGAAATTACACTCATGGACATACAGCCCACAGCCTATGGGATGAGCTCGGACGGGGTAAAGTGGGTCCCTTCCATGTTTTACATACGTATAAAGAATGTTGGAGGAAAATAATGTATGTAAATTCAGGAGATGAACCCGATAACGTTCACACATAAAGAGAAAAAATACGAGTATTAGTGGAAGGGAGTGCGACTTGAGGAAGAAATCTATTTCATTTTTAATTAAATTCTGAAATATGGTTCGTTCCGTGGAGGCAAGTGAGGCACGAAAGACCACTGAGGGCTAATGATTCCAACATATAATCTATAATTTACGATTTCGTCTTGATACAAAATCGCTCAGACATGACTTGACCATCGGGAGTGGGAGCGACGGAAGATATATATATATTGAGAAGTATTAATATTAAATTGAACGTTCCGTTGCGTGAGTACCTGAGATTTCAATGGTCAATTTGCCTCAAAAACCTACCCTCGTGTGTAATTCAGCAGCCGTTTCAATGCATTATCAGATGGTTATAACGCCCTCCACGTCAACAATTTCAAGTGTAAATCGAACAAACTGGGGGTTTACCTTCTCCGTACTTCAGCCGCCTATGGAGGTGTTTTATAATGATTAGCTGCTTTTACAATGCATTAAATCTAGTTCATCCATAATGCTTGATAGCTTTTACGAGCGGAATCTAACCACGAAGCTTCTTCCCTATGTGTAAATATTTAGTTCAACTTGTCATATAAGGAAATACAGTTTGAGCTCTGTGATATTGCAACGCTACTTAAACAACAACCCTTCATTCCCTTCTGACTCCTTTTGCCGGTGAATATCTCCTGCTATACTAAGACAATGAGAATCGTGAACCAGTCTTTCCAACTGAGTAGTGGGAAAAAAATCTGAGACAGGTTACTATTTTGTTTATTCCATTATAAATCAATTGACATCTTGAAATCTGTTAACAATTCCTTGTCACCAATCTATTATTTATGATGCCCCAGTTCATATCGGCGAACTTTCCGTCGACTGTGTTCATTGTCATTCGTCTATCTCACCCTTTGATGAAATCAAATGGCGATAACCTCCTCAAGAATGTCATTCCTTTTTTAGGAGTTGTTTTTCTTCATTGATACCCGGAAAATGGCAATTACCTCTCTCTCTCTCTCTCTCTCTCTCTAAGCCTTCCCTCTCCTCAGCACCTGTTTTACCCAAGGTACCGCAGTTAAGTACCAGAGGAGAGATACCTTCAGAGAGATGTTTCACAGTGCCATATTTATCGCTTTTTCCAAATGATTGAGCGTTTATACCATTTAATATACTTACTCTTAGAGTTAGTTACCTGTGGTTATACATCTAATGATGAGAGATGCTGCCGTTGTCCCAAGAACCCTTTCCTAGAACCATTATCAAATACAAGCCCTTCAATCAGTCCTCAAGCTTTGAGAGATTGAAAGGGAAGAGATAGAGGAAGGCGACCGTATTAATTGTATGTAGTCGATGGCGGCCTTTGGTAATTACACTACAACATGGTGCCTTCCCTCGGAGTAATACTATGTAACCATCATGCCAGCTAATGATGGATCCGTAAATAAAAAAGGACCAAGAATTTCATTATTTATACTACCTTCTCCCTACTCTCTCTCTCTCTCTCTCTCTCTCTCTCTCTCTCTCTCTCTACTACATGCGGAGTGGAGGGACTCGTGGAAGCCCGGAGATAGAATTGGAAGTTGTAAAATAATGACTACAATCTACACCAGGAGTATTTTTCTCAATTGCATTTTATTATTTGAGGAAATTATAATATTTCTCTCATCATTTGTTTTCCTAACCCTATCCCTCTCCGTTATTAAGGCGGGCTGGTATCCAGTGGGTTTTCTAAGATGAGGTGCTACCAGCACTGTTGCATATGTGGGTCTGATGGTAACGATAGATAGTCCTCAGGAATAGATAGCATTCGGATTTCCTGTGGTTATTTTCCTAGAAATGTTTCTTTTCGAATTCAAAACCAAGTTTTACCATTGGAATCCATATCTTACGCTCTCAACAATGCTTGTCATAAAATAGACCTAGCATGTAGTAATAACAAAAGGGGCTATAAAAATATGAAAAGTTGTTTGGCTCAAAACGCAAATAACAGTCGTGCAGAAAAGAAACGAACATAAATTATGCATAATTCCAAGGGGTTGAATTACATCATCATTCTCTTCCCCACAGTACAAGTGAATGTTAATTCGTACACAGGGAATGTTATAGTTGACTCCTTTGAAGCAATGACTGGCGCCGGGTAGAGTCATAAACTTAATTATGTACATCACCCAGAGACAAGTGAAAATTGTGTGAAAAGCTAAATCCTGTAGTATTTAAAAGCCCTGGGTTCCTTCTAGGTCCCAAGTCCAAGTGTTAGTGTGTAGATATACGGATGCAATTTTGTTACCAACACAATTTTTTTTTACCATCCCCTCCCTTCCCGATACTATTTCAAGTAATTAAGGATGAGGAAGCTGTGTGCAAACGTAGTATTTAACTGCTACTGTGCTAGTAGTCTATGTAACAATGAGAGGCTAGGTTAAAAAAAAAAGCTAAATACGTTGCTTATAGGGTAGATAGTTACTCTCAGTGATGAGGGAAGCAGTTAATATACAGTGGGTTGGATTCACACACTAATGTCTTCTAGGCTTCGTAAGCCTTCGTGAAAATCTATTGATGTCAAGTAACACTAGACGTTAAGTACTCAGATGACTTTGGAGTAAATGAGGAAGAATTCGTTTTGGCTCTGTCCTTTTCTACTGGTACATTGTATTGTAAATATTCTGAGAAGTTTAAAAATAAGCCTTGCACCTTCCCTCATGCAGGCAGAGACGGAGATACAGATATCTATTTTGTATTGATATAATTATGTATGAAAGTATATTGATGGTTGACCGTATGTACGTACATGTGTGGAGGGTTTAGAGATGACATAGCGTTAAGAAGTTTGTTAAAGATGTGTTGGGAGGAATGAATGAGATAATAACGCCAATGGTTTGGTACATTTTTATTGTTGTCATTGTAGCTCACATTTCACGTATGTAATAGTATTTGGGTCTGGACACATACAGGCAGGCACTCCACAACTGCAGGGAAGAATCAAAGACATACAAAAACCTGGTAGTGGAGGAGTAATCAACCAAAGAAAGATAAAGAGAGGAGAGGAGCTATCTGATATAAAAATGAAAAAAGGATGAAGATAGAACATGTACGTAGACAGAGGAGGAATGCTGCATGATGGAAGATGGAACACAAAAGCGTAAATTATAAGGAATGCCAATTCGTCTTCTGGCAGGCAGGAGAGAGTCAGGTAAAAAAGAGTCAAATGAAGAGAAGTTTGTGAGCACAGCAGTTGTTGCTTCGCTTGAGCTCGACCAAAGCCAGTAAAAGATGTGATGTGCCCTTCTCGTTGAGGATTGACGATGAGAGATTTTTCTTAGCAGCCATACAGAGTTTCCTAATCTTACACACACCAGAAAGGAGAAGGTGAGAGAGGGAGAGAGAGAGAGAGAGAGCTGGAGGAGCTTGAAGAAAAGAATACAATGATGATGACCGATTCCCTCGCTCACATTCCTTCCGTCTTCATGCAAAGACCACAACGTCCCAAAAGTATTTCCGCGGTACCCACCGGCATTTGGGCACATGCCAAGCTGCGGGCTCCTTCTCCCCTTAATTCTTCTTCTGTCGAGCTATAGAAGAGGCACTAGAAGAAGGTTCCTTACCTGATTTGAAGCTTCACCAGGGCTGCAAAACCCTTCAAGTTATACCTTTGCTACAGTACCCACAACAGCATATATTATACACCTCTCTTGGAACTAGTACCTTGTTGTGCCTTACAAAAAGTCTGTAAAATGTGGTGAGTCCACGCGAGCATATATACAATGTATGTACAGGGAGTTGAAGTCTAAGGACGAATTCACTTTCAGCAGCAATCCTTCTGGACGGTTTTTCCTGTCTACAATGACTTCACGAAGAGTACACAGTCCCAAAAGTTCTACAGTCAGATAAGATACTCTACTTTTGTTTTCCTTCGTTAGCATCCAGTTACTTGATAGTTTCCATGCAGCCAACACGTCCTAGAGAGTACCTCCCATCATCATTCTTGAGCATCATCAAAACTAACTCGTTCCTTCACACAGTCAGTCAGTCATAATCTTCAAACACTTCCAGTTCAAGTGCATATATATATATGTTGGTGAACAGACGAAAAATTCATCCTTGCTCTAAGTGTTTACCTGTTCCAGAGTGTTGTCCGAGAGCTATGTATGTGGAGCAGTAGTGGTAACTTGTTTCAAGAAGAAGAGTAGGTGTACACATAATTGTTCTGTCTGTAATAATTATTACTACCTAATCTCTGCGAATAGTTGTTGGAGGAAGACCAAAAGGATAAAATTTGGTTTCTGGGAGGAAAAAAATGCGAATGCTACTAATCAGAGTCTCCCAACCCATGCGGATTCAATGTCAATGAGATTCACTTCTCACAACGCACCTCACCTGTTACTATTCGACATTAAAAATAGTAACAGTGAAAAAAATACTCTCTAATAGGTACGTCCCTTCTTATATTTATATCTACTGAATTCATTCTACGTCCGAGCCGGACTCGTTGTATGGAATAGTGTACACTCCGAGTTAGGTGTTATATTTTATAACGAGCTTAAAATTGTGCATGTTTTCATCCTAGCATCTCACTGCCTCATGCTTGCTCATATAAGTACTTACGTGTGTGGAACAATTTGTGCTTCGACGGGAATACTATAATCATCATATTAACGTAATTCAAGAGTTGCTTTTGCACTTCTTCACTGCACGTGTATACCATTGGAGGGTATATACTGTAGGCATGTCAAGTTACGAGCAGACTGGCAGCGGTCTTTGGGTTGGTGGATGGATCCTATACTAACCGTAGATACATATAGTTTAAGTACCTCAGCAAGAATTCTTTGCCTGGAAAGCGGTTCTATCATCTCCAACTTCTCAAAGCTAGGTAGTAGCTATGTGAACAGTGCCGACTTCTGATAAACCTTTTGTAATTCGGTCCTCATGACTGGACCAAGTCTCTTCCAAAGAAAATGTTACTGCTCGTAATTGCTGAGCTGAGATAACTTAGCTATGATATTTTCCAGGTATTTTTATTTCGAAATTTACCATTAACATTCCCTTTTTCAATTGCTTGGAAAACACTTGACCCCATCACATTTGCTAGAGAGAAGGAAGCAGCTGCAGATGCAGTGACAATGGCAGGAGAGGGAAGTTGCCATTGTTGACAGCGTGGTAAAGCCTGGGCTCAGTTTTATGTAGACACTTTGAATGCAAGAATTTTATCTCGGCCTTTGTTTATTCCTCATGATCGTATCAAAAGGGATTGTTTCACTCAAAGTAATCAAAGAGAGGTGACGGCTGTGAAGTTTTAAGTTCACAAAATGAATGTTACCACACACACAATCCTAAAATGTTTTAGTCCCCTCAGAGCTGATTTGACTAAACTCTGGTAAAGTCAGTGGCATGATTATATTTTTTAATGCTGATACCCATTGTTGGTCAAAATGTTAATTTCTTACGGGAAATGCAAATACATGCAGTTGGTCCAGCCGATTACTCCTGTATTACTTCTGTCTTTGATGTTCTTTGGAGTCTTGGGGTTGAGCCTGGGCTGAGGGATAGCTGATGAGGGAGTGTTAGAAAGGTAATGCAAGACACAATGTATATTTCTCTCCTCACACTGTCATATAATGAGTTGATCAAGGAATTTTTGTTGAGCATGTAACATGTGACAGGTTATGTAATTTACTACACACCATCCAGAGAGACACGGCTATTAAAAAGTGAGCGGAAACGCATACCAAACTGATGGTCATAAAATTTTCAATTGCTTCACACTGAACAAAACTAGTTGTGGCCACAAACTAACAGACTGCCTTAGCCATACACAATTGACAAATTCATGAAGTTGTATGTGTGCCTACGCTCACTTTATGGCTCAAGTACAAATTCACCTGGCTCGACTGTCCATTATGTATGCGCAAGGGAGGTGAGTCGACAGTATTAACCAAGAAATCCAATATTTCCAACGAGGTAAATTATATTCTTGAAGGAAATTTATGGCATTTGAACAACATACATACGATATTGTTAACAAAGATAAATGCATTCTCGAAAAAAGGAGACACAAAGGGGAAAGATTTCAATCTTGAGGAAGATCTAAAACCACTCAAGTATTTAAATCTCACTCGGCGGTTCTGTCCGCATCAAAACTTACAAACGATCTGCATATCATGAATTGCAAATATATTAAATTTCATCGAGACTCGAGACTTGCGAGAAACAACCAAGAGTAGAGACCAAAATTGGAATATTTAGTATTAAATACCGGATAGATTTTTGAAATCATTCCCTTGTACATACATATACGACATACAACTCACTCACAGTCACTCAGCTTTCCAAAGGGGAAAATACACTTGTAAACTCAACCCGGACTTGAATTCAATAACATCAGGTTTTTCTCCTGCGTCGAATGTTAAAAGACATTTTAGATTGTCCGTATTAAATTCGTTTGTAAAATAAGTCATGCGAAGGACTTTGATGACGACTCAAAATGTGTTGTTAGTCCTTTGGCGCTTCCTATTTTGTTTTTCCTAAGATAGGCTCCGTAATTTTATAAGCAGTTTACATTTTACGATATGTTCAATAGGGCAAAGTCCGTTTGAGAATTAGACTCATGGATAACTAAATGTTGTTTTAGTGCCCATAAAAAATCACTAAAGGAATTAAGTACATAGGTTCAATACAATTTTTTTCCCCCTACCCTCTCTTTTCCCTTCGAATAGAGATGTGTGACTTTAATCAGGGACCATAAATGTTGGCGACTTGAAAGAATTTATTACGGTGGTCAATCCGAGATTGTGTGTGTGCCAGCCAGCCAACCATGGCTGGCATTGAGAGAGTGTAAAATACAAGAATGTTTTTACGACTCTCAGATGACGTGTACCCTTTTTGTTTTGCATGGATTGTCTTTTGATTGCATAATTCCTCCTTATATACCCGTCCACGGAGCTAGACAGGATGAATACATTATTATTAATTAATATTATGA